>JAODFY010173040.1:0-10862 GCA_027580055.1 Paracaudina chilensis | reverse complement strand
CTCAAGTGTCACACACACATACACACACACGCCAACTTGACTGCATAGGTTCCGATGCTGCCTTTGGCATCGGAACCTGTGGACAACCATTAACAAGTGAAAAGTTTCATGAATGAAACTCATGTATGGCAGGCATGAAAGTTCTTCAAACTGAGTAGATTGACCCTAGATTATTTTTTTACCACATGTCATAGGTCATTTAGGCCCCTGGTAAAATAATGAACAAATCAGTTTAACTCAATGGGGATACATGGGTGCAATGTCATGAATTATGGTTATAACCATACAAAGTGTATGCAATTTTAAAAAAACATGAATCACAAAACCACTGTTTTTTCTTGTTATCATAACATTTTGATGAGAGGTACATTGCCACATGAAATTAAATCTCATTAATATTCATGAGTGGGCGAGGCTTAATGCTAAATCGCTCAAAAGTAGCTTCATGAAATCTTAGAAACTATATATTGAATTACTGTCATATTAGTAGATGCTCCTAGTAGATGCTCCATGATTAGTAGATGACATGAATATTAATGAGTGGACGGGCTTTCTTAGCATGTCAGTATCTTTGCAACTTCTTGTCTGATCAGCTTCATTCTTGGTAGAGTTGTGTACATTTTCATATTACAATGAAATTTCTAATAAAATCTCATCAATGACATCTGAACCACTAAAACTTTTAGTTAAACTGGTTATATAAAGTGTATATATGCAGACTAGGTTAGAACTTGAAAGGTAAATTTATTTTTTAAATAATCTTATTTTTTTAATAAATTATTTTATTTTATTTTTTAAATAATCACCCCCCGCATCTAACAATAATAACACATTGCTATGGTTATATATGGCAACGTTTGGCAGCACCTTAAAAAGTCACTATAAATGGTGCCAGATTATTAGACCTCAAAAATGGATCCCCCCCCTTCTGGAAAATCCTGGATTCGCCACTGTATTATATATGTATGGAGAATATGTCTGCATGAATCCTCTAACTTCAGGACTAGCAAAGACCTAAGCCTTAGTTATCTGCCATTCATGTATATATCTTCCACAGGTTTGGAGAATAAATGTATTATACTGGAGAGTAAAGTTTGGTGATTTTGACAAGATTCCGTGTATTATTGATGACTCAACTGGGGAGAAGCATGTTTATGTATTACCTGCTCAGGAATATCCAGGTCTTGTCAAGGTAAAGTATTGTTTGAAATGTAAACACTTGTTCCTTCTTCAAGTATGAACAGCGTTGCAGATGGTATCGCATCGCAAAATGCTACACAAAATTAGAAAATTGCTATACAAAACTAATTATGTGTAGCATTTTTTGCTATGCAAAAAAGGGATCCTTATCTGCAATGCTGAAAAACATTACTATTTTTTTTATAATGTTTCAAACTTGAGTATTATCTCTATACTGATAACTCTCCACATAAAGTCTTGCTTCACATCTTTCGACTTCTGTCTCTAATAAAATGAGATATAAAATGGTTTCCTTAACCGGCCTCCAGCCATAAACCCTTTTTCTTGTTCGTTACTGCGGACAACATGTGTCTGCAATTCTGTTTACTGTATGAGTCATCCCCAGACGGGTATTACTCAATCCGTCTTGCGTGCTATGTGTTATCTTATGATGAGTTTACTCGGGTGCATGCAGGATGTGGCGAAACGTGGCTATAGCCTCAAAGAATTATCTTGAAACCGTGTGTGTAGCTTGACTTTAAGAATGTGGAATACTGTAAGGTGTTTTTGCTAGGCAATTTGTGATAAGAGTGTCATGGCAAATACCTATCGCCCCCCGAATAATGCTAGAAATATGCTGTGCTGGTTATAAACATATTTGCTGTTGTATGCGACATCAACCAATCCATATGGTCTGTTTATTCCATTACATTGGGCAGCTTAGGGGAAATGGCATTTTTTGGATCATTAGTGACAGTACTGCTGTTTGCACTAGCTTTTCAAAATTTGGAAGGGAATGTCCCTCTTTGTGAATTCTTTTTGGGAGAGATTTGAAAACAAAGAGTGGGACTTTGTTGCTGCATTGAACAGTTCCGAATGTTTGTGAGGGAAACACTTGAGCACTGTAGCAGACGTAATCTCATTATTGGGAGAACAATTGATTCATGTGAAACTTGACAACCATGATCACCTCATTTGCTGTTATGAATGCGGCTTCGAACAATCACAAGTTTTGGGGGGTGTAGGGTGATGAAATTTTGGTTACACCCCTATGTTTCGACACCCCCTACGTTCCGACAAAATGGTACACAATATTACACGCTCAAGACACAACAACAAATTGGTTCCAGTAAAATGAAGGCAGTGGGAAATGACATTGCTGTAGTTCAGCTATCAAGTTTGATTATCCAAGTCCAAACTGGTGTAGAAACAGGAGTGACTACACAACAATAAGCCTATTCACAGTTACAAGAACGCATGCGCGAATCTGCTGTTTTGCTATGATTGGTTGGAGACAGCAGCGAACACATTTAGCATGTGGCCTAAATTAGTCATTGTAAAATTGTTAAATCAACCCAGTTTGCTAACAATAAGTATCAGAAGGAATCCCACACAGTTGAGATCTCTGTTTGTCGCATGTAAATGATGTGAAATAATTCTCTGATTTCTTAATTTCTTGACTAACATGACATATCCTACCCATATGTAATAAGCTTTTTACTGTGTAATTATTGTGCATAGGCCTTGTTTGTACCATTGTTGCATGATAACCCACAATCCGTTGCACTCAACTTGACAACTGTGAATAGGCTTACTCAACTTGTCAGAAAATATGGGTGTCAGAACATAAGTTGTCATGAAATTAATTTTGGTGAGAGAGTCTATTCAGTCACTTTCATTGGATAATTATGGAAAATGGCATTGTTTGAATTTAATGAGAATGTCAAGACCCTTTAATACATGTGAATAGTGTGTTAAATGATTCATGTGTTAAATGTTTAGTATCACAATATCCATGTCACTATTATCCATGATACATCTTTTTTCTTTTCTTTTCTGTGTATTTCCAACTAAATATACAGTTTTTGTGGAACACCTTTTTGCAAAATCAGAAATGGAAAGATGTATGCAGCTTTATTATACTCTTCCATACAATTCAATCTTATTAATTATTATTGTTTTATTTATTTATTTATTATTATTATTATTATTATTATCTTGAAGCTTTTAGGTTTGAACATTGTTGAAGCCTATTGTGTATAATTTCCCAGAATGCAAAGCTTTGTTTCCCAAGCCTTGTAAGCTTTTAACCCTTTCAATGCCAGTTGTTTTGTACACTGCCTACTCCCCAAAACTGCCTATTGCATGTACATATATCATTGATCTTATGCCACTTGCCTACCATACATGTACAACATGAACAGGCCTAGCCTGTGTCTTTGTCATTGGAAGACCCTTATAAATGATATTTATTGTGTGCGCAATGTTCAGTGCGACAGGCCTGATATATGCTATTCAGCATTTGAACTGAAATTTTACTTTCTTTTGACTGGGCATAGTATATTCAGCCAAACAAATGGAAACTAACAAACTTTTCCAATGCTGCAATTTGCCTTAAAACCTGAAGATGGTGCTTGCAGGAATTTGGGGTGTGTCGCAAAACTGTAACAAAGGCATTGGAAGGGTTAGTCACTCATCTTTATCATTATTCAGTGTTAATTATCACTTTCTAATTAAGCCTGTTCATGGTTCAATAGTTAGCATGTAAATGGCATGAAATGATTACCTTAATTTCTTTATATACCGAACATGACGTATCCTACATATTTTCCAGAGTTGTAATGAGACACTGAGTCACCGACTCAAGTGGAGTCATTTAAAACAAATTTAGTGACTCGAGTCAAGTCATGACTCGAGTCAGTGTGCTATTTCAATCGGGCGAAATCTTCAGACTTTATTCGAGTGACCCTAATTTTGAAATGCAATGACTCGAGTCACAAAATCTTACAACACTGATATTTTATATATGTGTCTGTGTATCTGTGTAGGTCTTGTTCGTTTAACCCTTCTTGATTACCCACAATCGATTGCATTCCACAACCGTGAACAGGCTTATTATCGTCATCCTCTTTGTCTATTTCCTTCCAGCTTTAACCCTTTTCCTTCTCTCTCCTTCCTGCATACGTATGCCTCCCCAATGTCATACCATATGTGCTTGTATTGTTTCATGTTCGTACAGGAAACTGTTCCAGAGTCAGAATCATCCGTTTCTCCTTCATCCATCCATCCTCCTCCTATCCTGATTGCCATCAAATCTCCCACTTCTCCTAACATTCCTCGGGTATGTTTTTAACAAGCTCTAATTGTTACCCTTCTAAAAAGCAGGAATCGTTTCACACAAGATGTTTCAGACAAAATCATCCAAAATGGCAGTTATATCTAATCAAAATCACTTCTTCATTACATGCTAAAATATATAAATCATTGCATCACATCACAAAATGTTAGCATATTAACAACACAATTAAAGAAATGTATCAGAAGGCCAGAATATATACTGCCAAAATTATATGACCTAATTGTGTTCTTTTAAGGGAATTGAAAAAAAAAAAAACAATCTGTAAAAATTATCAGATTGAAGAAATATATTCCGTTCAGTAGTCTACCAAACAACTTTGGCCAGTTTTTACATCGGAAAATATTCTAAATTATAAAACAAAAATAGATATTAGCAGATTGAAAACATGTGTATATTAAATTTATCCTGGTAAGAAACTGAATGTATTTTCTGTGACTTTTTGTGATATTTTATATATGTGTCAAATAAAACATTGGCAAAAACAAACAAGCTTAAAAAACGATGCCTGCTTTAATGCTTTGCTTTATATTCAAAGGGTAAAAAGAGATTATCAGAATGAATATACTGCCAAATTTATTTGACTAATTGTGTTCTATTTAAAAAATTTGAAAACAAAAACAATATCTACTCTTAACACTTGTAATTTAAAAAAAGTTTACATGAATGGAATAAAAAAATTCCCATGATACACTTTTTAAAAGAGTGAAATAGCTATTGTAGATACAAATAGGTCAAAAACATGCAAGAACATTATTAAATGTTGGTGTGGATGTAACCATTGCCTAACATACCAATGGACTGTGTAAATTCAGCCTAAGCTACAGTTTGTCTCTCTTTATATTAACCAATTTCTTATGTAGCATAAAATCTCATTGATGCAGCAAATCATTTGCTGTTAAATGGTGTTGGACTGTTAAATGGTGTTCATAACAGTAATTTGTTCTTTAATCTCTGTGTACTCTCTTGTTTATATCTTGTATGTGATTTTTGCCTTTTTCACTTTTTTTTTTCTGCTTCTTTGTTTTCCGGGACTTCAATCTTCTTAACGGGATTGCTAAAAAGTCTAGAGGAAATGATTGAATTGAGAAGTTACACCATACCTTTTAAATAATTTTATTTACAGGTCATTTTCATGCTTTAATCATGTTGGGGAAGATTTAGAAGTTACATAATTGTATTGTTTTATATGACATATATGCATTTGACATGTGATACATGCCTTTATTATCTTAGGAAAGAAATATTTTTTCCCCAAAATTACTACCTCATTGTGACCTTATTATAAATTTAAGCCAGTTTATCATCTAACATCAACCAACATCCATCAATAGCTGCAAGGCAAACAAGTGGTTTTCAATATTCGTACACATCTACACACACACACAATACCAATGCAATGAATGAATGTGTAAACCGTATGAATTGGTCAGGGTACATTCAAATTTAAATACAACACTGCAACATTACTTGTTATTGTATACTATAGATGCTGCAGCTACCCATTTATTCAAGCTCTTAATGCGCCCAGAATTCCTCATTTCTTCATAGCAAAATGCACGGACAATACCACATCCAAGTGGGTCTGTGAACATGGCATATCTGGAAATATTGTGTCCAATCTTGAATAACGGCTAAATTCACCTCTTCACGCTCACTTTCAGTTTGGAGATGGTCTTTCCAGTTTTGTTCTCTTTTTGTGGCTTTGAAATAGATCACCATGCTTGGACACATCTTGCTGTCAATGGAATTGAAATCCCATTATCAATTCAAGCCTCATAGCATTCAAATGCATCAAAAAATTTGGATATTTTTCTCCTTGCTATGGTAACTAACGTAAATGCCATAGATATCTTATCCATCTGGTTCTTTACGTGATATAGACTTCAAAGGCGACAATCTGCGACAACATCTGGGAGAGATGAATGTTATCGGAGCTGCATGAGAGCAGTAGAAAGTGATTGTCAGTTAAATTATAGTGATGGGAGACATTTTAAGACATTTTAAGGATTTTTTTTGGAATTAGAATAGAGATTAGAATAGAGATACAACCTCAGTTCCCTAATTCTGCCGAAAAAAACTTATCTACAGTTTCATATCCCAGGATGCTGTATTTATGATAAATCAACCACACAAATGCTACAAACTGTGTGTCAGTCGATACAACTAGGCTACCTAGCCTAATACACAAATCTAACAAATTTAGGGTTAATGGTATTCACAGTATTGCTTTTCTGTGAGTTGTATCTAGTGTATGTGCTTTATTTACATTTTGTTTTAAAATTTTCATCTGAAGAGTCCATCAGCCATAGTTTACTTGGATATAATCTACAAGGGAATCATCATAAATTCTTCACTTGAATAGTTTGTAACAGCAGGAGTAGGCCTTATGAATAGTAAAAGTCAAATATAATCTTTACATATATATACCTTTATATATTTATGCATGTATTGATTCAGAACTGGACGAACATCATATCTTGTGTTGTCATGGCAACACCATGCATGACTAAAAAATAGGGTTATATTCATTAAGCATCCATCACCAAGGTCTAAGTAGGCATTTTGGTGTATAGAAAATATTACTCAAAAGGTCCGAACTCCCAAACATTTTTTGACAGTCTGTATAACCCTTGAAATAAGGTCGATAAAAAACAATTAAAACAAAATGGTGCATGTAGTGTTGCATTTGAAGTCTATTGAATAAATTTTCAAAATGATCTCATTATTAAACACATGCAATTACTGTTATCGAGATGTGCAACACAAACGCCATACATATACTCCACTATATGTATATTTTGGGTGTGATGTTCCCTTATTCTCCATCACCATGAACAGTCGCTATTAAATGTGAATGTCACCATAGTTTTGGTGGCTGATAACTATAATTCGCCCAGCAGATCTCTCCTGCGTCGCATTCTATCTTCCGAGTCCTTTAGTTTGGTTCAAACGCCTTCTTACTATTTCTTCCACATACTTGGATTTGTTCAGAGTAACAGGAAACCAAACCAGATGTGGCCTCACTGAAGTTAATACAGCATCCTGGTATATTCCTTGGTCCCCTAAATTCCACGGTTCTGTGGTCATTAACACCCCAGCTGTACCCCCCTCACTATTAGTCATACATACAGAGTAGTCGTAAAAAAACGGAGTAAAAGAGGTCTATCTAGTTCTCTTTGTCCCTGTTATTGTGTGTTCTTAACCCCGTGAGGTGATTACCAGACCGTAAAAGTATCGTCGTTGTCGTTAATAAAAGTCAATCCAGCGCACCTGGCATTGGAGGGATATCTTCCCATACTTTTTTGAAGCTTTATTTATGATACACAGCTCCCGAATTAAGGGTCACATAAAACGCGGTAATGTTGTGATCATAGTCTAGAAGGATCGGTTTTTAGGGGCATTCTTCTGACACTTCGTCCTGTTAACGGGACGAATGTTATTCTGGAGAAATAGTGACCATGCATGTTTGAAAGCAATCTATCACAGCAGGCTAATATCAGAGCTTTGTGCTATGCTATTCTGGTAAATGGATCATCGCAGTTACCTCTATGTATGAACTATTCTTGCTATTTTTATCCGTCAGATGGGGCTACTAATGAAGGTCATGATGGTAAATTTACTCTCCGCATGTTAAGAGAATAATTTGCAACATTAGACTGTTAAATGGTGTTGACGCATGCTAATCTCGTAATGACACAAATTCATCATTGCACGTCTGGAGAATAACACCTGAAGGTCTTTAGTGCTCTTTGCCTTGCTATTTCTTGGATAAACAAGATGGCAGACAGCATAACTTCTCCTCTCAGGTTCAGGAGAGAGGTTAAGCCAACTTAAAATTAATTGCAAATTCGTTGGCGAAAGAAATTTGAATAATTAAAACAATAAAAACTCATGGTTCCTACTTTTAAATCATTAAATCATCTTGTCTCCATCATCTCCATCATTATGCAAATTTTTACCAATTTGAAACAGATTAAATAGTGGCAAGCATACCAACTGATTTTGTCTGACAAATAGCCTATACTTAAGCTATACAGTGTGCTAGTTTGACCTATTTTAACCAGATTAAATAGTGGCAAGCATCGGAACTGATTTTGTTTTACAGGGCTTCGACAAATTCCAAATTTCATGGGGAGGCCGGTGAATATCAATTTGGGGTCAGAATGGTATACTTTTAAAGGTATACAGAATTTAAATAAAAAACAGACATGACTCATTAAATATTTGTTTTTCATTCAAATCATAGATTATCTTTAGAAACTCAGTAGGCTTATTTTATCCATACTTTTAATATACAGATTAAACAAGTAAAGTGGCATAGAAATTTATTGGTGACAATTAGCCTATACTCACATCACACAGTATGTTTATGCATGCTATTCATATAGCCTAACAGATTGTGTCTTTTTGTCTTGTATGTTTGTTACCAATTAGTTAGAATGAGGACATGACAAGAATTTTAGCTTTTAAACTTTTTAATAAAACAATATAAAACCTCTATATAGCACCATTTAAAGGCATATTGAACAACTCTCGTTCTAAGTATGCTAGAAATCTGCTAGACTGGTCAGCTTATCTGCTGTTATGCATTGGCTTATTTTAAAAAAATAAAAAAAATAAAACATATTTGCAGTTATATTGCCTTGTTCATCTTGTTTTACAATGTGATGAAACAAATAAATATACAAAAAAATATACAAATAGTCAAATACCAATCACATATTTCATAGGGAAGTCTGGGAAATTCACTTTGGGACCAAAATTATATACTTAGCCTTGACGACTGTCTCTTATTAATCTGCTACCCCCCCCCCCTCCCAACAAAAAACCCATACTAATCATTTCTTTAAATGTGCATTCCAAAGTGCAGACAGACAGCATATACCCACTGCATATGACACCATTAACCTTTAGCTTTAAAAACCAGGTAGTGAAACTATAGTAATAGCAAAACTTAACCTTGATGACAAACAAGTCTCTATCGATACAAAAACCAAACCCCATTCTATTTATATTAGATAATTATTTGATGCAGTTCAGGAATAAGCCCAGTACGAGTTACTAAAGCCATCATCGCTGGTTGCACCATACTAATATTGCAACAGTTAATATAATACAGATATCTCGACACTAAGCTTGTAAGCTGTCATATTTTTTATTTTTTTTAAATGAGGGGGTACTTATTGCTTTCAACAAGGACAGTGTTGTCATCATGCTGATTGTACAGCTGTCTTTTGAGGTTGTGGTAATGTCAAGTACAGTCTTTGGTCCCGAGTAGATTCTTAAAATTGTTTCAGGATGAAATTTGTTATAAATTACTTTTGGACAGAAGACGATTTAGGGAGAGCAAAATCATTTTTAGTGTAGAAATTATTAAACTAAAAAGAAACCTGATTTCAGCCCATATTTTTTCTAAATTGCTTTTTGACATTAGATTTTGTTTTAGAAAATAAAAACCAATTTGTTTTAGGATGTTGTTGTAGTCGATGCTTAATTGCACAGCTGTCTTTTGTGGTCATGTAAATGTCAAGTACTTTCTTCGGTCCCCTGAATGGACGAAGAATTCTAGTCCATATTTGAAACATGTGGGTTACAATTATGGCAAATGAAATAGACAAAGAACTTGAGCTTTCAAGTGGACATTTGTTAAATTGCTTTTTCACATTAGATGAGTTAGGGAGAGCAAGATAATTTTCTGTGATGCAAAAAAATTGTGAGTGTAGAAAATAATGAACAACTAATAAAAACTAACAAATCCCGCCCCCCCCCCATCCTTGATTTCAGCCCCAAATTTGTTTTATTGCTTTTTGACACTAGATGATTAATAATTTTCTTTGAGGCAGTAAATGTTGAGTGTAGAGAACACATTCCCTTTTAATAAAGGGTACGATTAGTTTGGAAATGACAATGTCTTTGGATCTGGAGCCCACTGTACTGTGGTTTAATGCGGGTAATGTCATCCAGGACAACCGTGAGAAAACCTGTTTGTGGTTGGGAAGTGGCGAACTGAACATATTCATTCATGCATTAGGTAAACGGCGAGAGGTTTTGACAAATGTGAAACAAATGTGTTATATTTTTACGTTCATGATGTAGCTAAAACAGGAAATAGATTTCTACATGGGGACATGGGGGAGCAATATCACACTTGGATCGGGGGCTATATTTTTGACACGACTTTCAGTACCTGTTCTGTCTCCTTAGTTTTTTTTCGTGCCGTGCTGGAATTAATATTTACAAGATAACATTTGAGGCTAACCTACTAGCCTGGTCTGACAGGCGAAATTTCAGGGCATTTCCGCAGAGAAACTTTTTGTGCAAGTTTTCTGGAACGTGGGATGGCAAAATAGCTACTGTTCAACTTTCAAGCCCTGAAAGTGCCGTTTCCGGCTATCTGAGAGACAAATTTTCCTTAAATTTTCTGTTCGCTTAGCGACAACCGAGCTCTGCTTAGATAGTCTTCCCAGCAAAATCACCCCCCCCCCACATTTCCAAATGATGTGCGCCACTACATATATCCCTCTGAAAATAATGAGGTTGCCTA
>JAODFY010172930.1:0-10862 GCA_027580055.1 Paracaudina chilensis | reverse complement strand
AGTTATTTGGAGGTCATATGAGATCACATTATCAAACTGCTTTGGATTCACATGTATCTGGGCACATATAGTCAACACATTTCATTGGGTCAATAACTAGCATATATTGATGCAAGCTAAATATACAATTTGAGAACGAAATATAGCATTGAAAAATTATTTTGTCTCTTCACATAAGGCTATTCAATTTAAAAGCTACACAACTTTGCCAAGTTTCTACACTTTATTGGTCTTTTATGGCCTAAAAGTATCAGGAATTTGTGCAGACGGACATTGCACATGACTTGGCGATGAGATCAGCAACTCCGTGGATTGCCCTCTTGTTATTTAGTCTGTTTCATTGAAATTTTGATCCAAATAGAGTTTTAAGTGATTGAGATCACTCCATGGGCTTTTTTGGTCCTTCGTTCTCTTAGGGAGGTCAAGACCGGCACTGTAGAGGATTCGATCGACTTTTTCCTTCTCAACTTTGCCGAGATGAACAAACTCTGGGTGAGGATGCAACATCAGGGCCACACGCGAGACCACGAGAAACGGGAGAAGGAACGGATGGAGCTGAGGATACTCGTGGGGACCAACCTGGTCCGTCTCAGCCAGCTGGAGACCATAGATGTGAACAGATACAAAAAGGTACAAAATGATGCATTAGTTGCATATATGTGAAAGGTACCGGTAGAGCAACAATTTGACTTTTTCTATCGGTGTGATAATTTAATCATTTAGTCCATATTTTGTAACCATATTCATTTTATCAATCGTAACACCTATCAGCCAAAAGTTCAGAAACAATTGTTACAGATTTTGGTTCGACGACTATATGCTAGTTATTTTCATTGAATAATAAATAAGCCTTTTGCAAATTGCCTTCAAATCAATGTTGGTGTGGTTTTCAAGATATTTTCTTGTCCAAAATGTCTGACAGTAACTGCAAATAAATTACTGCCTTAAGGGGAATACTAAAGGAATATAAACTACTGCACATGTGCTTATCTGATAACTTGTAACCCCATTCTTACTGCAAAATAATCTCCGCTGTGTTGATTTACCAACTCCCATGTGGTGGCCTTTGTGCATGCTGGTATATCCCCAGATAAAATGTTCACATTTCTCATATGTGTTCAAGCAATTAAAAACAGGTATCAGGGTTTAAGTCTCGGAAGCAACATTTCTGATATAATAGATATGAATACTTTACCTGGCATGGCAAAATACCTTTTTATCAAGCCCCCAAAAAGTGATGAGAATATAGAAGAAGTGATGTGTTATGAATCATGTGGCAAAATACCAAGGCAAATGTAGCATAATAAACAACTTTGAAATAAAGCATGACATTTGCGATAGACAGTGTTCACATTAGGCAGCACGATAGCGGGATTCACGCACCTTTCCCAGCAATCTCGTAAGGAAAAAAATAGCTTGCGGGAAATTCACGCATAAATCTCACATATATACAATATATCATAATTGCCAGTCTTTTGGTTTTGCATCATTCCCATCTCCCAAAATAAAATTATATTTGATTTAACAAGCATTCTGATTGGTCCCTTGTTATATTTTGCTCAGATAGTACATGTAGCAAACCAATCAGAGCATTGTAATCAATATCAAATCAAGCATCAATAAGAGGCTACCCAACTACAGCAGATTTGCAGAAGCAACAGAAAGCTGTTGGAAAATTTGACGTTTTAAGATCACCCTTTTGAAACCAAGTCCCCCCCCCCCCCATAATTTTTTAGAGGAGGGGGAAATTTCCACCCATAATTTGAGTCCTAGTGTCAACACTGGCGATAGACCATCTTATGATTATGATGGAGGGTATATAAGCCATGTGAAACTCATCAATTGTTACATTTACTGTTACATTAACTTTAAAGTCTTGTATCAGTCCTCACACAACTTTGGATTATCCCCTTGTGACCTGTTAGACCGTGGCTCCACACAGATGTGCATATTGGCTGACACCTCCTGCATCCCGGGCAGCCAGTCAGTGATGAGGCTCCTCAATCCGTCAAGTCACAGGTCCGCATTTATAGAATCGCAATCAAGATTAAGTGTCACAATGCAATGACCTAACCAGGATTCAAACCTGGGATCCTAAAATCGCAAGCCCACCTCTGCCAAGTCGAGTACACCACACTACCTATAAATGACCTGAATATACCAACATCATGCACCGTCGCATCACATGATTCTTCTTTGTTTTGTTTTAAGCTGGTCCTGCCTGAAATCTTAGAGCAGTTGGTGAGCTGTAAGGATTACATTGCTCAGGAGTATCTAATGGAGTGTATTATACAGGTAAGCCTGCCCCTGATCTCATGTAACCCACTACTTCATTATAAGATTTATAAAATCTGTCATATGTAAAAAAAATATATATCACTTTTTGGTTTATATGATGCTGAAGGCTAGCGATCATGTTTGGTGTGTTTGTATGTATGTTTGTGCGATGTGCCGGCATGTTCATAAACATGATATCACAACATGTATTTATATTGCCTAACACATATATAGACTTGGTCATATCATGAAATTCCCCTTTAACCGTGAACCTTTGCATCTACGCAGAGATCGGTGTGGTGATAACATGCAGTTTTGTCTGGTTGGATTTGCATCATATCTGGATTAGACAACATCAGGAAGTAGAGAACTAGAATTGTTGCAAATAAAAAACCACTCCTAACTGGTGACTCATACACATTTATCCCATTTATCCCATGTTCATCGGTAACCAGTCACACCCACACACATGTGTGCACATTAAATTTGATGTTTTGTTGTAGTATCATTGTTTGTAAATTTTTGGATGTGAAAGACTGGAATGGAAAATTGGATAAGGTACAGCTAGATAAAACCAGTAGAGAAATCAGTCAACCTTATTTTGAAACAATAGCCCAAAATTATCATTATGTTCTGTGTATTACCAAATGGAGAGTTATATTGAGAGTTACTATGTAAATATATGTGTCCTTAATATCAGTAGAGGTTGTGCTTATAGTTGAGTTCTTGAGATGTTCTATTCCTCTCCATGCAGGTGTTCCCAGATGAGTTCCATCTTGACACCCTGAGCCTTTTCCTGAAGGCTTGTGCTGATTTGAACCCTACCGTGAACGTCAAGAATATCATTATAGCATTGATTGATCGGTAAGACCTACCTGAACAAAGATTTGTTATTTTGTCAGTATGGAACCCTGAAAACAATTAAAATGTTATACTTATGGCTCTGTACGTTTCATGATGACATTGAGACCAAAATCCTGCTGCTGTAGTGTCCAATGTTTGGTAGTTATGTGAAAAAAACTCCTATAAAGATTCCCAAGTTGTGTTTGATTCTCACTTTCCCACATGGAAAGGTTTGAGCAGAGGGAAAAAGATTTAAAGAGTAGTGAATGACCAATTGCCCACTCCGTAAATATGCGAGAAATGCTAATTGTATATACGAGTGACAAGGTAATTATAGTGTGCTCGTGAATAATAAGTAAGTTTTGGGGAACACATGACATCTTTTGAGTCAATACTATGAGACTGCAGTATCAGAGCTAAACAACATTTTAGGTGTTAACTGCTAATCCAGGTCTCCCTCAGAGATACACATCAGACATAATCTGGTCAATACTGGTTTTGATCCCTATCCGAGATGTTCCTCAGAGATAAAATCAAGTTGCAAAGTACCCCCTCTTTTTTTATTGGTGTACAAACCCCATCGCTAACTTAAAAAATCAAGAATGCATTACTAGTGTTAACGCTTATCCCAGATGTACCTAAGAGATACACATCAGACATAATCTTCCTCTTGTATTGGTATAAATCCCCCAGCCCTGACTTACATGATGCATTAATAGTTTTAACCCTTATCCCAGATGTACCTAAGAGATACACATCAGACATAATCTTCCCCTTGTATTGGTATAATTCCCCCAGCCCTGACTAACATGATGCATTAATAGTGTTAACCCTTATTCCAGATGTACCTAAGAGATATACATCAGACATAATCTTCCCCTTGTATTGGTATAATTCCTCCAGCCCTGACTTACATGATGCATTACTAGTGTTAACCCCTATCCCATATGTACCCCTATGTACATGCTATCGTTATTTTAGATCAAATCCGTGGTCTTTCTCTGCATGTGGGCCTATAAATCTTATGTAACTTAACACTTACTTGGGCAGGTCTTAAAATTTGGCCAAAATAAATAATACCCCATGTTTTTAATATACAATTTTTTGTTTCTATTTCATGTTCTTGTATAAATATTCATTTTCAGTGACTTTGAAACTTCCAAAGTTCCAAAAATCTGGCCACCCCCCCTCCCAAAAAATGGGTGCTCACAGCAATTCTGGATCAGCTGGTGGTAATGTCAGTCAGGTACATAGGGGTGTTAGCTGGGTGGTAATTTCAGTCAGATACACCCGGGTGTTACACTCCACCCTGATTCAAAACCTTTTTTGACACATTCCGACCCTGCTCCTCCTTTTCACAGACTTGCAGTTTTTGCTACAAGAGACGACTCGGCCGGCATCCCGGAAGACTTGAAACTCTTTGATATATTTTCCGAACAAATCGCTGCCATTATTCAGGTTAGTTCTGGATACACATTCTGTTTGTAATGGTTGCTTGTGCTCTGATAACAAATGTTTGTGCTCTGATAACAAAAATGTATTCAACAAGTCTCATTAATGAGAAATGATGTTATGCGATGTACTCAATGTACACACCAGTCACTTTTTAAAATATATTGATCAGAGTAGCAATCCTTTGTCAAGATCAACTCAGAATTTTGCAGCCACAGGTGTCAGTCCCTTTTGGTAAGTGAGAGGGGGGGGGGTGAAGGCAGGGGGAAGGGACACAATGTCATCTCAACATATTACTGTGTGAAAGTCGATGAAAGTCAATGGAAGCAATCTTCATCAAGTGGGGTATATAATAATAATAATAAGTTAGATTTATAAAGCGCTTTACAATGTAAAACAAACTCAAAGCGCTGAACAAGATAAAATATAAAACATAATAAGAACTAATCCCCTGAACTTCCTGCAGACAATTGAAGCCAGTATTAATATTATATTTACCCTCATCGTCAATGTCAGAGATTCTCATCTTTTCGTCCATCCATTCAGGCCCGACCAGATATGCCACCCGAAGACATTGTCGCCCTTCAGGTCTCTCTCATCAACCTCGCCCTTAAATGTTACCCGGACAGAGTGGATTATATCGATAAGGTCCTCGAGACGACAACCGAAATCTTTCACAAGCTTGGATTGGAACAGTAAGTTTTTTTAAAATCTAAGTAACGTTCTGGTTGCCTTTAGTTTATTTTGGATTCAAAACAGCAAGAAGACCCCCATGCCAATATTCCTCTAACTAAAGTTGCTCTCTGGAAGCTATGTAAACATTCATTTAATCTGGTCGGCCATTTTTAAAATGCTGATGCATTATTTAATGACAAATTGCCAGATTCTGCATTATAATTTGTCGACGATGAAGACCTGAAAAACATGTTTCAAAGATGACGAGTGGTTATGATTGGCAACTGTTTGTGAACGCAATGGACTATCAGTGTAATTTCCTTCTCAAACAGATTTATTTTGATTTGAACACCCATTGAAAAGTAATATACATTGTCATTGGCTTGGTCCTAATGAAGTGTGACCAGAAATTGATAACATACCAGATGATAATGTGTCTTTCAGTGTGTTTGTGTACCTATTTTGAGATTTTGAGGCATGTCAGGTTAATTGAGTTTGCCAGTCCAGAACCAAAATGTGTAAAAGGGCCAGCAAATGACATCAACTGTAATTCTTGAGTTTGCTTGTTATGAAGGTATATTATGGTAGTGTCAAAGATGATGAGTGGTTATGATTGGCAACTAAGATGGTGTACCATGGACTGAATAATTAAAAACAATATACAGATAGAAAGAGCCATATTTTGTGGCTCAGATTCTGGTTAAAAAAGTGGCAATTTTATTGATTTTATTTTATTTTTAAATTGTTTTAGGCAAAGGAAATATGGTCTTCATGATTGAAATATCATATTCAGAAAGAAGAATATTGGCTGAAACTCTTTAACGATTCTTCCTTTTAAGTCTGAGCAGCCAAAAGCCTGTAGCCAAAGAGCTAGTCCGGTTATTGAAGATCCCCCTGGATCAATACAATGACATCCTGACCCTGCTCAAGCTGAAACACTTTGGCATGGTAATAGAGTACCTGGACTATGAGGGCCGGCGGACCATGGGGAAGTACATGGTGACCAATGCCATAGATCAGTCCACACGGATACCCTTACAAGAGCAGGTGGACCAGATCTTACTCCTGGTGGCCCCTCTGGTCCAGGATCAGGTGGACCAGCCTGCTGAGGTTAGTTAAACTCTCTGCCTCTATGTCTGCATGTATGTCTCTCTGTGTGTCTGTCTCTCTGTCCATCGGCCTCTCGTCATATTTCTCAGTCTATCTCTGCCATCTCTCGGTCTGTCTATCTGCCCGCCTCTCTCTGTCCATCTGCCTCTCTCTCTAGTCTTTCTCTCTCAGTCTATCTCTTTCTGTCTGTCTGTCTGACTGCAATCCTGCCTGCCATCCTCTGTCTGCCTCTTACCATCTTCTCTCTCAGGGCGTCTTTCTCCGTCTGTCATTCTGTCTGTCATCTGTCTGTCAATCTGTCTCGCTTTCTGACTGTTTGTCTCTATGCCAGCCTCTCTCTCTCTGTCCATATGTCATTCTGATTGTCTCTCCATCTGACTGTCTCTCTGACCATCTCTGTCTGGCTGTCTCTATGTCTGTCTGTCGCTATGTCTGTCTGTCTCTGACTCTCTGCCTGTGAACGCAATGGACTATCAGTGTAATTTGCTTCTCAAGTATATCAAACAGATTTATTTTGATTTGCACACGATTGCACAGTAACATAAATTGTTGTTTGGCTTGGTCCTAATGAAGTGTGGTCAGAAATTGATAACACTCCAGATGATAATGTACCTTTCAGTGTGTTTGTGTAACTAATTTGTCATATCAGGTTAAGTTTACCAGTCCACAACCATAATGTGTAAAAGGACCTGCAAATGTCAGCAACTGTAATTCTGTTTGCTTGTTATGAAGGTATATTATGGTAGTGTACATATAGCTTCAAGGTATAAAATTTCATCTTAATATAAATGCCTTCAAATAAGAAGTCTGGTAGATTGTACTCTCTCTAAGTAGAAAGAGAAATTTAAAAAAATGGAATGGAAGTGACTAAATTGTATAAGATATTTAAATTTTTAAAAGAGTGGTATTATTAGAATGCACTTCGGACTAAACATAGGACCATGTATTTTATTTGAACCATGTATATATTTTAAAAAAGAACCATGTATAAATTTTAAAAAAGTGAGGTTGGCATTGCTAATCATTTCCTACATTTGGTAATTATTTCAACAATTGCATACACAGTTAAGGTCAGAATTGTTCCTTCATTTGGCACAGAATTACAAAAACATTTCTTTACCATTTCTAATTATGTTGTTTTTTTAGACCCTGTGTTTCTTGCCAGTTTCAGAAACTGTGTATTTCTCAAATTTTGTAAAACACCACATAAAACAATTTACAACTCAATTGTTATGGTGTCATTGAGTGCAAAGTCTATATTCAACAGGATGATCCTGAGGAGTTTGTTGAGGACCAAGGCCTGATGGGGAGGTTCATAACCTTACTGGAGGCAGATTCAGCAGACCAGCAGTATTTGGTGAGTTTATCAGCTATGAGCAACCTCTTGTTAAGAGGCCTAATGACCTGGTACCTAATCCCACATGGTTCAGTGTGGTCATGTACCAAAGAGTATTGACCTTTAAGAAGAGTAGCTTGTTGAAAGCATACCACTAGTATTTGCTGATGTGTACATGTTAGTGTTTGCATAGGTATCAGGACACCCGGGTTTCCAGCTGACAATACACTGCCCACGTCTGAATTTTCTACCTGGATACAAAAGATTAACTGTAATTATATTCCTATTTATAACATGTGTAAAAAACAAAAGTCATTCAAAATACAGTATTTTTTACCTCTTTATTAGATTACCTATTAGTATTACTCATTAGTTCCATTCCAGTTTATTGTCACTGAAACTGACACTTAAGTCAATATAAAAAATAGCCTATGAACTTTAAATGTTAATTTGAATCAGTATGACATGGCTTTACTAAAGTCGCTAAATATTTGAACAACCATCTGTGCCTAGTCTTGTATATTTAAGTTGATGATGTCATTCACTTTAACCTAATTTGGTAACAGAAATGTTGTATATGCCGAGTGTATATAAGTAATTAAGATGCATTGTGTGTGTAGTACAGTCTACACTAAGGCTAAATATAGCATGGTGCCTGACAGGAATAATTCTCATTGATGTCGTATCTTGCAAGCTCTTGTATCTGTCTGTGTAACACTTGTGTATTTATATTTGAATCATTGCAGATATTGACAGCAGCTCGTAAACATTTCGGTAATGGTGGAAACAAGCGTATAAAGTTCACCCTGCCGCCGCTAATTTTCTCCGCCTTGAGGTTAGCCTACCGCTACAAAGACCTCGCAGAGGAGGTGAGTGAGGGAGGCAGACTACTCTGTATTGTTATGATGCTGAGAGTTACTATAGGTTAAGGAATAGTCCATTGCCCATATTACTTGTGAAATGTTAATGAATATAATTCAGTTGCTCAGATGAACTCGCTATCATTTTAATTAATGAATAGCTCCATTGAAAATGTGAACTAATTTTAAAAGACGTTATCTGAGCCAAAGTCGCTAATGAGATGGACATTTCACCATTTTCACCTCCTCGTAATTGCCTTGAAAGAATCTTAAATTTTGGACTGGACTATGAGCATTAAAATAAGCATTGATTCAATCAATTAATTGATTGATTAATTAATTGGCCATTTTTACAGGCATGTGAAAAACATGCATCACCAAATGGTAGTTGGTATAGAAAATGTCCAAATACTGCTGGCCATATTTTTCTCCTTTATATTTCTGGGAGATTTAAAAAAATACAAGATGATTCTTAAAAGGCAAGTTCTGCCAAATAGAAAACTAAAACAAAATGTGTTGCAGAACAATGAAAAATATGGTGACTAGTTAAGATCTATCTTTCTACTATCTTCCAATCAAGAGATGAAAAATATTGGAATATAATAATTTTATTACTAAATTGGGAAAAGTCCCCTCAGCAGGTGACATCACAATCTTACTATTGCAGAATTTATTATTCTATTCTTTTCTATTTTCTTTCAAATTGAACAGTGAAATGGGAAAGCTTTTCATCTTAAATTTTCATTCTGTTACGTATGTGGGTTATAAATGATATATATGATACATACTGTATTACAGATGTGAGAAACACTTTGAAACATGAATGGATATGATAAACAATGACATACACGTTTGTGAGAAAGTCAGATTTTTAGATCACCAAATTTGGGAGGGCGCTATTCTCTTTTAACAGAAGGTAAATTTCCCAACATGTTAAATCAATATTTGGAAGTGCTATAAAGATGGGCTCAATGCAAAATTGATGCTCTATACCATATAACAATAAAATTTTACAGTAAATGTGCCCTTCGTTTAATTATACGCCATGCATGCATATCATGCAAAAGCATGCAGAAATATTAGGGAAAGAAATGTGTTATGAACCTTTAGGTATGAAGGATCAACAAGTTATCATTTTATCAGGAGTGGCAGGCTCGTATCAAAACAGTGTGTCCTTTATAATCTTTTGTCCCCTCTGTCCTACAAAACTAATTAAAAAAACTGACAAAAACAGCTTTAATTTACTATTTTTTCACAAATGTTTACATTCATATTCTCCATGTGAGATTTACATATTCATGGGAATTGATTCATATTTTCCATGTGAGATTTACATATTCATGAGGCATTGATTGCCCACCCCATCAACATTTGAAAGGAGCGCTTGAAAAAATAAAATTGTGTGGAAGCAACAGTTGTACCAAAGCCTTTTATGCAGCACAAAATACAATTTGCTTTTAATAAAATTGAAAGCCATACAACCACAATGTTGCTACAATTCCTAATTCTTCCATTCAATCTTAAGCAGATGACGATGAAGATTATTATTTGGTTGGACAGGATCAGAAATTGGGACGATCTTTAAATGGGGATGATTTATCGTGATTATTATTTTTGTAAATCTGTCACAGGATGATAAATGGGAAAAGAAGTGCCAGAAAATCTTCACGTTTTGCCATCAAACAATCGGCGCCCTCATCAAGGCGGAGCTGGCCGAGTTGCCGCTGCGGTTGTTCCTGCAGGGTGCCATCGCTGCCGGCCAGATAGGGTTCGAGAATCATGAGACCGTAGCTTACGAGTTTATGTCGCAGGTAAATATTTGACCCAATGTTTTCGGTTCAGGTCCTGGGAAATTGTGATGTGGAAAATGGGCCCATTTAATGTCTTGAAATGTTAGGGTTTGCTTTGTGACCCATTTATGAAAAGAGCTTGTGTTTGTGTTGATTAATCATTTGTTTGCAAAATGCTGATGGATTAGTGAACAATATAATCAGTTTCATTCTTGAAATCGTGGCTGAGGCTTATTTGGATTATGTATAAAAATATTGTAGTGCATGGGAATTAATTTTGGCAAATAAATTAATTGTCAATGAACAAGTGGAACCATGATATGTGATGATATGTGATACTGAGTGGGTGAGTGAGGGATTGTGATTGTGTGGATGAATGGGCTGAGAGAGTGATTGTGAGCGGGTTAATGTTCTGAGTGGGTGAGAGAGGGATTGTGATTGTGTGGATGAATGGGCTGAGAGAGTGATTGTGAGTGGGTGAATGGGCTGAGTGGGTGAGTGAGGGATTGTGATTGTGTG
>JAODFY010172929.1:0-17589 GCA_027580055.1 Paracaudina chilensis | reverse complement strand
ATTGATGCAAAAGAACAATGTTTCTGATGCCAGTGTGTTTATTTGTATTTACCAAACATTTGGACATTTCAAGCTAGCGTGCGAATCGTGTAGAATAAAAATGACGGAACGAGTGATTTCCGACTGTAAATAAAAAGCAAAGGAAAATATGACAATTGTTTTTTTTTGTCGGTAAAGTATTTTTTTTTATGTGAGCAGTGAACTTCATTCTTTTGAATGTAACTTTGGTATTCCCTCAAGTTCTTAAATCTTATTAATTTTTTTTTGCTGTCCCCGCTTTGTGCTAAGTTAAATTATAACAACTGATTCATATGTATATACTGGTTCCGTAGAATATGGTTGTATTAATATTAAAACTTGAAAAACTTGAAATTTTTTCAGTAAATTATTGTTGTTGTCTCGATGTATGCACAATTCTTCTTTCGTCTATCGCATAAAGGGTGAGCAAGTGTTTCATAGAATTGAAAAAGTCACTTTTAATATCTTTTAATGATGAAATGTCAAGTCTGAGTGATATAACTCAAAGGGGGACAAACTTGGTTTTAATTTGTTCACTTATTTTGTGTGGTTTGTTGGACTAACAGGATCTAGTTCTTAATTTGATTCTGTACATATTATTGTTTCAAAAAGATTTTAATGTAATCACTTTTGTGGTGCATGTATGTGTGTGTTATCATTATGTTTGTCTGTGTGTCTCTTTTGTTAAACCTCTAGTGTAGTGTCTTGCCAATTGTATAGGTCACAATGGCCATGGGAAACTATGGGTGCTTGTTTGGACCATTAATTAATGCTTTTATTGGTGTTTTGAAGCTGTTATAATCTCTCCATTTTATTAATATTTCTTATAAGAACAGTAACCATTGGAATTCACATTATATCAGTTACTCCTTTGACTTGCTGAAGAATGAAGTTTGTCGTTTGAAGAAATGCAAAGAGTTTCAAGGGGTGTAAATAATGTTTACACGAAGCATACTAAGAAAAGCTAGACAGGACATCTTATTCGTTGTTAACCAGTATGAGGCTTTGATCAATTACAAATCCTTCGGGTGGGGCTGTATTCTGTGGTGAATCTAAACTCTGCAGTTGCTGAGGAGGATGATAATGATATGTTGTTTGATTCTTTCTTCAGCACCTAAATGGCCATTAAATGTTCTTGGTTGTTGTGGAAACCTGTGGCACTTATTTTTCTGATTTTTTTTTATATCAACATAATCAGAATGTGAATTTAGCATGGGAGGAATGATTCTTTAAGTGTTGTGCTCCCGAAAGAAACTAAAACTGAGCCATTAAAATCAATATTCAGGGTATCGGTAAAGTTTTACGATTTCATGGTCTCTCTTCTCATATTGTGTGCTTGGCTATCATTTTCCTCAACTATCATAGTTGTTAGGGGCTGCATACGGCAGTTGCTATGGTAACGTGGTCTCCAGTGTGCTCTGCTATCACGTATGTAAGAGATATAACAGCCTCGGATATCATGGTTGTTAGTGACACACAAATGTTTATGTGCTTGTTGCTATGATAACATAAATGCTCGGCTATCCCTTTAGACATAACAGCCTTAATGTGCTCGATGATCATGGTCATTAGTGACACATGATCTTCAATGTGTTTGATTCATGGTGTCTGCTATGGTAACATGGTCTTCATGTGCTCTCCTATCATGGTTGCTAGGAAACCACAAATTTTAGTGGCAAGCTATGCTAGGTGTGCATGCTTAAAACATGCTTGATTTTGAGGTTCCACCGTCCCATAATATACGCGGGATGTGGCGGTTGTCACGGTTACGTGCCATTGTATATTAATACTCTACTTCTTCAGCAGTCAAATGGGTAACTGTACTCTTGTGTAGAATGATGTGCCTTGATTTTGTCAATAGTTTATAGTCAGTAGACATTAACTCTTGAAATAAATAAATATGTTGTTTGTAGTTTAGGAAAGCTGGTACGCTTGTGGTAGTATTACTATATGCAGCAACAGTCAATATACAAGCATGTAGCGTTTAGATTTTCAAACGTGTATAAAAACTCGGCGGTGTGTTTGTACAGAGAGAGACGGAGGAGTCTAAGAAAAAGAAGCAAATTTAGTCAAATCTGTCATTTTGTAAAAGATTTGGATGTCAAATCAGAAATTCCAAACTCTTAAAAAAAAAATCAATAGTGTTTTAAAAAAGAACATTCTTTATTCTGTTAAATCTGGTCCTAGTTGTAAGCTTTTGAATTAACCTACATTGTCAATATGTAGATGTAAGTGCCCGACTGGCATATGAATAATTTAAATCCTGGCTGGTATTGGTACATTCAGCTTTTAGCAAGCATACAAACTACAAAACATTTTGGCAATCTCATTTAATATTGGAATTTTCAAAGATATAGGTGGTGATATACCACCTGTCAAAACATTGATGGTGATATCTCAAAAATATTACTCTGTGAAAATGGGGGGAATTCCAAAAAGTGGTCATGTCCAACTCTCCCCTTCCCATGATTGGCACCCAAAGTCGTCAAAGGTCGATATTTTGAATGATCCAAGTTCCTGAAGGTATCACACAATCAGGATGGTCTGAATGTTTCTGAAACTATCGATGTACTATATCCGTCCTTGGGAATAACAATCTACATTCTAATCTTCTAAGACTTCCATAATATCGGATTGCTTGAATGTAGTAAAACTGGGATAAATCCAATTTTCTCTTTTGCAGGAAGGTGTTCATTCGTAATTTTTTTTTTCTTTTTCTGGCCTAGGCCAAATGTTATTAGGAATGTTGTATTCGTAACAATAACATACTTGAATTTTCTTATTTAATTTTAATAAGCTGTTCCCATTTTAAATGCTTCTAGTACAATTTGGGTGTTGTTTATAATGATTTATTTAATTCTGGTTTACATCTTCTGTCAGATTATCTAAGCAAGGAAAAGAATTTCTTGTTGCTTTTGGATTTTAAAACAATAAATATTCTTTGTTAAATTAAGCAGCATGTGTGGCTGTTAGTAGAATTTAGACAACAGAGTATTCTTTCTTAAATTGGACAATGAATGATTCTTTCATTTAATAAAACAATGACATAGCTTTCTTTTGTGTAATTAATTAAACAAAGGTAATTATTTACCTTTCTTATTTAATAATGCTAACAGTTTCTTTGTTTGAATGAATAAATTTGTATTATACTTAATTAATTAAAGCAATAACCATGGTTTGAGCCTGCCTGATAATTACCATGCTTTCTCCAAAAAGAGGATTTTGCCATTCGGTAATGATTAAAAGACTCTGTGGATCATTCACATTGTAAGTCACCCTATTTGCCAGGAAATTAGGCCATAACTGTATGAGTTTAGCATTTTGTTGCTGAACTAGATATAAACCCATTGAGGCATTATTATTTATATTATTGACATTTCTTTTAATGATTTTGAAGAATATGGGTAAAGTTTTGTTGCAAATTATGAATCTTTCCCACATCGTCACACTATATATACAATATGATGTGGTATGAAAAAAACATTTAAAAATAAACCCTGATTATTGCTTTAGCCAAATTAAGAGTATGTGTTTAATAGTGAATGTTTTATTGTAACAATCAGTTGTTGAATTTTCTTTTAAGTAAGAATACTTTTGAATTTAACATTGAGCATAATTGTTTTTGTTGATGTTTGCATTTGATTTCTGCAAAATGTTACAATCAGCAGATTCCTTGGCACTGATGTTCCATATTTGTACAAAAAAATATTTTATCTATTTTTATCTTATTCTCTCCAGTTTTTAAATGTTCCAATTTTTTTAGCTAGCTGGGCTTAGCTGTAGATCTTGTTGTACATTGTTTCATTCTAGCTTGAGAATTACATCTCCAACCTTGGTGTTACTGCCTTTGAACTTGTGTTGAACAATATATTATAACAGTTGACCACAACATCACATCACACCTGGCGACAACACCACATCACACTTGGCGATACATTATAAAACACCCATCACATAGTGCAAACTCACATAATACCACATTGCACTTGGCCACAACACTGCATCACACACCACATCACAAACACTAAACCACACCACATCACAAAACACCACATGGCAAACACTAAACCACACAACATCACAAAACACCACATCATGCAACATCACATCACACAACACCACATCACACAACACAACATTACATCATACAACACCACATCACATACCACCACATTACACACCACACATGGCTAAAGCACCACACTGCACTTATTCACAACACCACATCACACTTGGCTACAACACCACACCATACTTATTCACAACACCATGTCATACTTGGCTACAACACCACATAACAATTAGCCCCAACATCACATCAACATATATAGGTAATGTGTTGTGCTCTTTGGCAATTTTATTGTGATCACAAGGCACTGTATTTTGATGTCAAATGATATGTATTTAAAAAACAATACAACACATCAACACTTGGCAACATCACACTTGGCCACAACTGAAATCTCTGTGATTGTTGACCACCGGCCACAAAAACGAATCATGTGGTCCGACGGCACTTTTATCTATAGTCTGGTAATTTTTGTACATGCTGTTCACATGCAGTGACTTCAAGGTTCCAAAAGTGTGTGATTCTCAATGCTTATTAACTTTTTCTTCATTTGAAATATTTGGATGGAGAGTGAGAAGGAACTCGGCAGTGCTATTTTGTTAAAATGATAGGAAACCAAAGATTGTATAAATGGCATGTTTTTGGATATTTGTGAGATGCCAGTAGAGTAATTTTACTTACTCTCAATGGTGGAGGGAGAGGTTTTGTAGGGCATTTATACCTGTAAAAATGGAAATCTTTTGGGCATTCTTATTTCAAGGACGACAAATGTATGGTGTGAGTTGTCGCCATTTTGTAGGGAATTTTTTGAAATTCTCGCCCTACCAACTGATTTTGGGTACAAAGCAGTACAGTGTGTACCAACAGAGTACCATTTTCAGAGAGGTGTGTATGGAAGGAGATTTTTTGCTGGTTCTTGTTTCTGTGCTGAGTTTACTTGTTACTCATTGTTGACAATAAGATGAGAAGGTATTTTTTTTTTATTAAACAGGGATTTTCTTTTTTAATTTTGTTGAGCATATTACACGATAGAGGTAGGGTTAATAAGGTGCTCAATCGCCGACCTAATTTTGGTAGGGATTCTTAGCAATTTGTGCAATTGCTACTCCTTTGTGGTATGCAATGGAGTTAAATGTTTGCACAAATAATGAAACAGACTGGTAACATGTCACATTCTTAGATGTTCTTTGTTTTCTAAACATGTAGTGTGGGGTCTGGTAGTGTGCTAACCATTCTTTGTTGTAACTTTTGAGGCCAGAGGGGAAGAATTAATTTTGAATTTGTGAAGGGAATTTTTTGTTTTTCAGAAGAATCTCTATGGCAATGATTGAAAGTCTATCTTAACCAATCAAATCATTGATTGTCCTCTGGAGGAGCTCAGTAGGATTGTACACGTTGATGGGTGTGTTTACACTTGCCAGACCTTGATTAAACCAGATCACTCCTGTATTGATCCGGCCCTTATCATCATTGAGTTCACAAGGAATGAGTTCACAGAATTTGAGGGATGTGTTTACACTGAACCCTTCTTGCTAGACCTCATCTCAAACTTTTAACAACCCGGCATACTTGACCTAGCCTATAACACACTATACGCATGTATGTTAGGCTGCAAAACCCAAATCACACTAACAGTGGTCCATCCTGGCTGTGATCTTGTTTCCATGCTAAGTCAATGGGATTTTGAATGTATAAAAGGTGTCACAGATCTAAATCAACCTACACTTCCTATAACTTGTCAAATAGATGGCGCTATTGTAGTATTAGTGCTAGATTTGTTTGTTGTCAAAACTGAATGATTCGGATGCTTGGTTGTCAAATTACGATTTTTCAAACGTGGCATTAAAAATGGGGTCAAAAGGTTGCTTTTTAGGTCAATTTTGGCTCTTCTTGAGTTCAGAATCTCTTCTTGGTATGAAGATATTGGAGTAAAAAAATGATGACCTTAAATAACTCCAGATTTGTTGGTGCCATGAAAGGGTCATTCGAGTTCAACAACTTTTTAGGACCCCCCCCAAAAAAAACTTAATCAAAAGCAAATATCATACAAATGCTCTTTCTGTACTCCATATTATAAGCCAATTCCCAGGTCTGTGGGAGTTACAGCTATCTCTTTATGTATGTGTTTTAAAAAAATGTTGCAAAGTGTGTACAATTTACAACTTTGGTTGTTAAAGGGTTAACCCAATCGTAAAAGAATATTTCTGGTTGTTATTAAGTGTGAACACGACAAGGATCCCAGTCCTTGAATGGAAAAAGTATTTCCTGTCTGATCTGTAATGTGTACCAATATGATCCATGCATGTCTGAACAGAGGGCGCTGTCATATAGGTCCTAATAGTTGCACGTAATATACAAATTGTAACCAAGACTGAGAAAGCCCTGACCAATGTTAGCGTTTATGTCCCGCGTTAAATTAATATACGATGTATTCATCTTGGACAGTGCCCAGATAGAAACAAGAGCTTATAACCAGAAGGTGTTATATTCACGAAAGAAAAGAAAATCTAGTAGAAATCTTGCCATCAACTGTAACAAAGTTTGATTAACTAGCCTAACACTCCGTAACACTAACAACACCGAAACATTCTATAACCTAGGTTAGCTACTACTAGTATAATGAGTGCACTGAAGTTTGTTCGATACACATTATTTTGCAATAGTTATTTACTGATGACTCATCAGTGATAGCTCACAGCTCTGTTTAGAACCTATATGAGAGCGCCCTCTGTTGATGTTCAAGAACGACAGACAGCCCCATTGTGGCATGTGAGGGTTTCATGATGGGGTTAGGAAATTGTTAGATTGTTGAGGGTTTAAAGAAAACTGTTATTTGACAGTAATTTATTAACTAACTTGACTAAGGGTGTTGTGATATGCAGTGTAAACAGGGTAATTGACATTCAAGGATACAAATTTATCTATACACTCATCAAGGTTAATTGATGCTCAGTGCGGCCACAGATATGACCAACAAATAAATAACTTCACTTGATAGGCACGGCAAAGCTGCATCATGTGTCAAGTCCATGTTTAAATGTTTTATTGCCCAATTTGTGCACACCTGTTTATGTTTGTCAACCATTGACATAGACACTTTATGATACTGGCCAAAATAGTGCACTGCATTATTGATGGCCATGTTAAAAGCTGCTGAAGCATTAACGGGTGGGTTACTGGGTGTGGGTGACTGGGTGTGGGTGACTGGGTGCGGGTGATTCTGATTCCATATATTGCAGGTGGGATTGTATAATGAGAAACTAATATTAAATGTAACAAGAAACTTAAGCACACATTAAAGCTCACAATCTTGAAATGTATGTTATGTTTTCACAATAGTTTCAAAGTGGGGTTGTGGTCTTTTGAAAACTTTTAAAAAAGAGTTCTAGGAAGATGTAATTTGTGATTTTCAGATTTTCACTGAATAAAAGTGGAAATAAGATTGGACATGGTATAAGGTATTTTGATCTGTATAACCAAAACAATGTTTTTGCTAAGGACTTTTTATTTAACAAGACCAAAAATATTGATTCAGGGGAAATGAGCCTGGCTCTGAACATCCCCTGACCATCGACAACTTGAGTCATTAAATTTGCTGTAAATATTTGACTCCAGTCATTAGATTTGCTGTAAATGTTTGACTAGAGTCATGACTCAAGTCACTTTAAATGACTCTACTCTAGTCATGATTCGACTTGAGTCACTAAAATTTGCTGTAAATATTTGACTCAAGTAATAATTCAGTGACTTGGTTACAACATCCTAACAAAGATTTGCAAATGTTTTATTGACTAATATTAATCGATTACTCTCAGATAAATTTTACTTACTAACTGAAAGTAGTGAAGTACTCAAATTAAATCTGATTGGTTAATAACACTAATTTAACTTAATTGTATCATATACCCGTAGGTCTTAAACTCACACTTGTGAATATTTTCTAATATGAAGTTTTACATTGAGCATTATACACCTAAATTCTCATGAAGTACTTGTTAATTGGAAGCAATTTTCATTACTGAATACTTAAAAGTTTATTAATTAATTGCAATTTTAACTGATGTAGCCGTGCTTCGATCTTAGCAGACTTTTTTTGATTGGAAATTGTTTTCATTAAGCATTGCCACCATCGTTTTTGTTTCATATTGTACTACTATCATTGAGATTGGAAACTATTTTAGTAACTCACTTTGATGTTTACTCATGGAGGGAGCTGTATACATTGAGTGATTACTGGATTTTTAGTACTAATAAATTGGTGCATCGAGAATAAAAAGTTGGAGTACAAAGTGATTAAAAGCTACACTTGTGTCCTTGAGTGCTCACTGAAATTTTGAGTACAAAGTACTCATATATTGGAAGTTTATGTACATTGGGAAGTCACTGTGTAAATTGAGTGATTACTGGATATTTGAATACTTACGAATTGGTTTAAGAATTGGTTATAAAGTGGCTGGCAGCTATACCCATGTCACTGAAATCCTGAGTACAAAAAAATTTGAGTTTTAAGTACTTATAAAAGTTATGTGCATTGGGGAGCTTTGTACATTGAGTGATATTACTGGAAGTTGAGTAACATATATATTGAAAACTATGAGTGTTGAGAATTAGGCAAAGTTTGAGTACCATACAGTGAAATGTTTTAGTACTCATAGGTTGAATAATGAATACTCACTGTAAAAACTCCTCCATTGCTCATTTGAGTGTAAGAGTTGACTCCACTGGAAACCTATCCCCTTATTGTAAAAGAGTAAAAAATGGTCATGAGATATTGTTTGCCCAAATTTAAATTGCATGACTGGATGTGGGTGGGTATCATGATGTATTTAGTGTCATGCTGGTATATTGAATCGCATCACCCTCTCTACAATTCTTAGATGGATTCACAAGATGCAACGTAGTTGAAAATGGTCTAAAGGCCGGTTATGGTCACAAAGTTCGTCAAACATGTTTCACATCATTCTGACGTACATTGAATGTGATTAAAAGAAAAGGTAACACTGCACTATAATGCTTTCCTGTGTTTTTTGTTTCTCTGTCATTTTTGTCATCAGAACCTATGCAGTCAAGTTGGCATGTGTGTGGGTGACACTTGAGCTTGTAAACACGATATCTCAAGGTGGAATGATATCATACTTGGTATATATGTTGGCCATAATGATTACATGATCCCTGTTGTTTTTGGTGGCCATGCCATGAATATTAATAATGGGGCAGGACTTAAAGAAATTTTTTAAATGTCAATATCTTCACAACAGTATGTCTGTTGTTTTTGGTGGCCATGCCATGAATATTAATAAAGGGGTGGGGCTTAAATTGAAATTTTTAAAATGTCAATATCTTCACAACAGTATGTCTGATCTGCTTCATACTTGTTATGGTGATGTAAGTTGATTAGTGGTACATTTTCCCAAGACAGTTACATTTCATCTAAATAGTATTCACGAGTGGACATGGCTTATGCTAAATCACTAAAATTAACTTGTAAACATGATATCTCAGAAGGTGAAGTTGGAATGATATCATGCTTGGTATATATGTTGGCCATTAAAGAGTACATGATCCCTAATGGTTTTGGTGGTCATGCCATGAACATTAATGAAGGGGCAGGGCTTAAAGTAAAATACTTCAATTGTCAAAGGTCATTTGAGGGCAACATAGATCAAAAAATGTAAAACCTTGTAATCAAGCTTAACTCAATAGGGGAAACTTGGATGAAACTCATAATTAGGATGTAAGTCAGCCATATTGTGTAGATAAACATATTGTGTAGATAGCCATATTGTGTAGGTCAAAGGTCAATTGAGGTCAACATGGGCCAAGTGTTGAAAACCTTGTAATCAGACTAACTCAATAGGAGAAACTTAAATGAAACTCAGTTGGTATACATAGATCAGCCATATTGAGCAGATGAACCATGTTCATTTTATAAGGGGTCAAATATCATTTGGGGTCAACATGGGTAAAAATCTGAAGACCTTGTAGTCAGGCTAACTCAATAGGGAAAAGGTGGATGAAACTCAAACTTGGGGGACATAGGTTAGCCATATTAAGTAGATGAACTCTATTAATTTTATAAGAGATTAAAGGTCATTTGAGGTTAAAATGGGTAAAAAACTTTGTAATCAAGCTTAACTCAATGGGGGAAACTTGGATGAAACTCATAGTTGGTATGAAAGTTAGCCACATTGAGTAGATGGACCCTATTGATTTAATTAAAGGTCAAAGGTCATTTTAGGTAAATATGGTTTGTGCTGAAAATTTGTAATTGGGTTAACTCATAAGAATCTTGGATAAAGAATGTTTTGGTACATGTCAGCCATATATTGAGTAGATGAACCCTGTTGATTTTAAAAGAAGTTGAGGTCATTACAGGTGTCACATTTTAAAATCAATTAATGGGACATTTTTGTGAAAAAGCATTTCTTGTTAAAATGCTTCTTGTGGTTTATCGCAGTATAGTATCACAGATTTTAACTTAGATCTTCTTAAACTTAGATGCAATGATCCTTGGGTATTGGAACATTAAGGTTGTCCCAAAATGTTTGGGTCAAAATTCAAGTAATGGTCACCCGAGGTCTTCTAAAAATGCTCAAAATCCTTCTCTCCCAGGATATTCATTATTAATTAATCATATCATTAATCATTATTGTTAGCCAAATTGATAGTCATTTGTGCATGTGGAACTGTTTCTAAAGCTTGAATCCATAACTCACAAATACAGCCAGAGATTTAATGGAAATGTAGTACACCACCTAATCCACAGAAAATTACTCTCTTGTCTCAAGTGGTAATATCCTACATGATAAGTTATGTTAGGTTAACAAGACTGCTAGGTTTGTAATCAATTTGTTGTCTCAAGAAGTTATATCATGCATAATATAATCTTGAGGATTGGGTGATTGATAACACATACCATTGGGTGCTCTTATCCCCACCCTGTTTTATGATTCCATAGCAGGTCAGCTATATGTTTGCATTTTGTAACAAGTTCATACTTATGTTGCACATTTGAATGTTGTCAAGCAACACTGGTACCATGTGCATACATTGGATACAAATGTTTGTGCATGTCCAAATGATTGCTTTTAGGTACAATGTGGTTTGTTATGATAGTTGATGGCTGTGGGGATATGTGCTTAATATTTAAACTCCAACAACCCACCACTTTATGGTGGAATAAGCTGTGAACATTAACTACAAACCCTTACCTCTGACAGAATGGCACCACCAGATATTTCAAAGTTATGGGGGTGGGGGACAGCAGACACAAGTATTGGCAAAATAAATTGTTTATATCCCAGATATCATTTCTGTGGAACATGCCCCTACCCATGACAATGCCACTACTTGGATAATATAATTGCTGGATTTATCCCATCGGAATCCTCTCGACATTGACAGTCTTGAATGTCTTGATAAGAATGGAAGGTGGAAAGGAATTTATCCCATTGGAATTTATCCCATCGGAATCCTCTTGACATTGACAGTCTTGAATGTCTTGATAAGAATGGAAGGTGGAAAGGAATTTATCCCATTGGAATCCTCTTGACAGTCTTGAATGTCTTGATAAGAATGGAAGGTGGAAAGGAATTTATAGACAAATTCAAAGTGATGACTCACTTGTAATGTCCATGTTAATTTGAAAGCAATCCACAAGGAGTGATACATGGCATAGGGAAGTATTGAGAAGGGGCAAGGATCTAAACTGATTCCATAATGTTGTCCTTCCCAAAGCATGTGGTCTTATTTGGTCAATTCATATTATAAAAGGGTCCTTTTGGTATACTTTTTGAGCAAAACTGGTTGAGGCTTTGTGTAGAATCTGTACGATCACATTTGTTCAAAATGCTTTGCATACCGACTGATTTTTCCACTATTTCACCCATTTTCTCCTTCACATATATATGGGGTTTATTTACTTGCTAAGGGCAGTTAAAATACAAATGTTGACCTTGAATGGCATTTCACCTTGTCAAATAAGGGTTGAATCCTTAACTATATGAACTTTGTATCTAAGTATGAGTTTCCCTGTGGGTTTGTTTCCTCAGCTGAGAAAGGCTGATTACACTACCTCTCTCACATAGAGATGGCAATAATAACATAAATGAGGCAAAACATAGCAAAATTGTACAGAATTCAAATATATTCACAAATTGCTTTGTCCACGACTCCCTAAAGCTGTGTTCAATACAAGTAGCTTAACCAGCAGCCCCTTGTCCAAATCACAATTAACATTCATTCTACAATTATAATCCATGTACTGGTTTGTGAATCTATCATTCATTAAAAACTTCTAATACCATGTTCACCAAAAATGCACATTTAATCTTTTAACCAAATGAAATACAAAGCAATTCTTAACAAATGCAGTTATTGTTTTTAAATGTCCTCCTTTCCTTTGCTCAACCTACAACTAAGCAAGTAGTGATCAGTGGAAATGCAAAATATATCAACATTGAAACTTTAAAAAATAAAATTCAGTAATTAACAATTTTTTCCTCAACTTTGGTTTTGCAGGGACTTAAAAATGCCCTTGCACAATTAAAAATAAAATGTGGAACTGTACATGCAAGTATCCAGTACTGCCCTCTAATAAAAGCTAATTTTGTTTTTTTTCAACCACTTACGTGCAATGAGAGATTAATTTAACCCCCACCAGGACAGAATTTGTTCTCTAAGTGTTGTCATTGTTCATAGTTTACTGAAACGTAAAATTGTTGAAACATAATAACCCTTGGTTGTTACAGACAAATTGGAAATTTGAGTCAAAATCTGGATAATGATGTATTTGTTACATTTTAGATCTTGGGTGTTAAAAAAAGCACTATCATCATAACAGAATCCCAAGGGAGAATGCTGACAGTGCCAAGATATCTCACATAACATCGATACATATTTAATAGCTTTGTTATCATGGCTTCAAACAAATGTCGTACAGGCAGTACTAACGTTAAATAATCGCACCCAGGACCGTTGCACCATACGGTTGCAATTGTGGATATATATACATTTACACTTAGTATTCCTCAAAAAGCAAACCAAATTGGTCTTCTGTCATAGAGCTTCATTCATAACTAGTCATTTTTAAGGGGATTTTGATACATTTTGTAATGTAAAATCAGTGACTTTTCGGCGCATGTGCATTGGCCTCCATTCAACGCTGATCTCGTACCCGTTCTCAAATGTGGACACGACCAGGATCAACATAACTACCTCCCTGGGGGTTTAAAAAACATCTTGATCTCCCTTGGGTTCTCAAGTGTGAATGAGGCCTTTACTATGGTTTTGGGAATTTCGTGGAAATCCATATGTAGACCTACATTTTAAACCAGCCCAAAATGTGGCAGATTTTATTTGCAGCAGCAAACTCCCCAAGTTTGCCAATAACACTAAACATATAGACCACTGCTTAACCCACTTGGTAGTAAAATGTCTTGACATGGATGGACATAACTGCATAAACAACCGATATGAAAGATTTCATTCAAATTTGAGCGCACAGAGTCTGTGCCAAAATTAATATCATACCGGTTTTAAAGCAGGTTATTTTTACCACAAACACCCTCGTAATAAAACAGAAATCTATGTAACATACCCAAACCCATACATTCAACAAATTATATGGCATGAAACAGATACCACAAAACCTGTATTCTTGCAAAACAAGTGAACTGATGAGTCAAGGGCTTCTTCCTTTTTTAAAGCATTAATAAATTGGCTGCCAGCTATGACAATCAGCATTATTAAGAGATAGACATTTATTTACACAACAAAATTATACATCTAGAAAATTATACATCTAGAAAGACCGAAGCAGATCCCATAGAAGAATCATTGACCTAACTTTAAACATTTTTATATACAAACTATTTACAAACTTAAAAACCTATTTTAAGCTAAAGGGGGGGGGGGGACTTTCTGTGCTTAGCTAATAGTCAACTTTGGGTAAAAGCTAATTGAATAGACTATGTGTTAAAGGCAAGGTGCAGGAGGTTGCCTTTTGAAAAGTGGCATACTCCCTTCCACCAACCCCTACCTTCATCTTCCCCGGCTCATTTCATTATAGATCACATATTGTGGATCTTATGCTCCTTATGGAGAAAGTATAAACAGGTTTGTGCCAAGCCACCTGCAGTATTGGTGCCACCTGCAGGATTGGCTGATATCTGCAGTATTGGCTGCTACATGCAGTATTGGCTGTTACCTAGAGTAATGACTACTACCTGCAGGCAGTAATGGCTATCTGCAGAATTGGCTGCTATCTGCAGTATTGGCTGTTACCTGCACTATTGGCTGCTATCTGCAGTATTGGCTGTTACATGCAGTATTGGCTGTTACATGTAGTATTGGCTGTTACATGTAGTATTGGCTGTTACATGCAGTATTGGCTGTTACCTGCAGTATGGGCTGCTACATGCAGTATTGGCTGCTACATGCAGTATTGGCTGCTACATGCAGTATTGGCTGCTACATGCAGTATTGGCTGCTACCTGCAGTATTGGCTGTTACCTGCAGTATTGGCTGCTACCTGCAGTATTGGCTGCTACATACAGTATTGGCTGCTACATGCAGTATTGTCTGTTACCTGCAGTATTGGCTGCTACATGCAGTATTGGCTGCTATCTGCAGTATTGGCTGTTACCTGCAGTATTGGCTGTTACATGCAGTATTGGCTGCTACATGCAGTATTGGCTGCTACATGCAGTATTGGCTGTTACCTGCAGTATTGGCTGCTACATGCAGTAATGTCTGTTACCTGCAGTATTGGCTGCTACATGCAGTATTGGCTGTTACCTGCAGTATTGGCTGCTACATGCAGTATTGGCTGCTACATGCAGTATTGGCTGTTACCTGCAGTATTGGCTGTTACATGCAGTATTGGCTGTTACCTGCAGTATTGGCTGCTACATGCAGTATTGGCTGTTACCTACAGTATTGGCTGCTACCTGCAGTATTGGCTGCTACCTGCAGTATTGGCTGCTACATGCAGTATTGTCTGTTACCTGCAGTATTGGCTGCTACATGCAGTAATGGCTACTATCTGCAGTATTGGCTGTTACCTGCAGTATTGGCTGCTACATGCAGTATTGGCTGTTACCTGCAGTATTGGCTGCTACAGGCAGTATTGGCTGCTACATGCAGTAATGGCTACTATCTGCAGTATTGACTGCTACATGCAGTATTGGCTGTTACCTGCAGTATTGGCCGCTACAGGCAGTATTGGCTGCTACATGCAGTATTGGCTACTACCTGCAGTAATGGCTACTATATGCAGTATTGACTGCTACCTGCAATAGTGGTTGTCACCTGCAGTATTGGTGCCACCTACAGTATTGTCTGCTATCTGTATCTAAAGTGCAGTAATGGGAAGAGTACAAGTGGGACTACATGGTTTCCTTCATTTTATCTCTAGATTATTAAACACAGTAAAACCACTGTAATATATATAATGATACCACACAATACAGCTTTAAAAACATCCACAAGCCCTTCCCAAAAAGCGAACGACCATGCCTAGACCAGCTGAACCAAATGAGCAACGCTAAAGTGCATCGCAGTGTCATTATAAAGTAACTACAGTGTGTAACTATGTACATGAGAAACTTTTCAACACCAACATATTGGACCAGCCCTTGCAAAACTCCTTCAATTTCTACCGCATCAAGCAGTCTCAAGGAGACGCCATCAGTGTGGCACAATGTTTTCCGCAGCTGCAAAAATTCTTCCTCCTCCTTCGACGAGAGCCATCAGGAAAGTTGCTGTGAGACCAGCAGCAAGCCACATCATTCGAGTAGGAACGAGACGTACCCGTTACCTGCCCTGGTAAGGAAAATGAGAAAAGGGTGGTCATGAATAACTTCCATCAACAAAATGTTTAAACAAACAAGACTGTGACCTGCCAGACGTGCAGAAGTCCCCAGCAGGTCTCACTGGTTACTCTGTGGTGTTCAGCATGACAAATGTGGCGTTTCGACTGTATGTTAAATTGTTCACATCAAAATCGTCAACAATTTCATTTCTCTCCCAACCAATACCACAAATTATATATTGACCAAACTGCTAAAAGAAAATAAATCTTTATTAAACCCCCAAACCAGTATATATATGTATATATATGTATAGTGCCACGTGGGTCTGCTCTACAAGCTCTACAATTTATAAAATTACTTTACTTGTATATATCTCCATCATCCATAACTACAGAATTGTTTTTGCTAACAGCATGTGTTGTCAGCAACTACAGTGAAACCTGCTAAACTGTGCCATGTTTGTCTGCTTTTATTTAGCTACTGATGTAGGGGGTTATTTTCCTCTGTAATACTCCTTGATGTAGAAAATTATTTATTACCCTATGAATTATAAACACTGCAAAAATACTTCTTGCTAGCTTTTTGACCACTCTGCAATTCTATTGTGCTCTGAAATGGGGCAGGGATTGGGAAACATACATGGGGGAGGGAGGGGAAATCCCCCCCCCCCCCCCCCCTCCCACTGGAAGTTGCAGTAAGGCCATATAGATCTTTTCGCTTTCTTTTATGAAAATAGAAATTAAAAAAAATCTTGCTATCTCTTTGGCCCACTCTGCTACAAAACAATACTGTATAGGGAGCAGGGAGTTTTGTTAGATACAGGGAGAGGAAATGCCCACACTGGAATTTACAGGTGATATAGATAAGATTCCTTTTGACTTCCCTTTATCATCAAAAAGAAACTTCTTGCTAGCCTTTTGGCCCACTCTGCTAGAATCAATGTTGTACATTGAATGGCAATGGGGGGGGGGGGAATGGCAATGGGGGGGGGGGGGTGTAGGCAGGGAATGATAAGGGTGGGGATCATAAGAAGGGGAAGGAATTTCCAAGGATATGGCTCACCCATTCCTTAGTCAGATTTGTGGCAGTAGAGCTCCTTGAGGGACTTCAGCTCCTCGATGAGTGTCTTGTTCTGATTCTCAAGGACTGCTACTCTATTCTCCAAGCATTTGATGTACTCTTTCTTCTTGCGTCGACACTCCTTGGCAGCTTCCCTGTTGATTGCCCAAATGCAGGGGAGGAGGAATTTATTTTTGAGAACAATTTATTCAGAGGTAATAGATCATGTATTTTCAGCTGGCTAAAAATCTACAATCTCAACCTAGGGTAGGTTTGCCTCCCCAGGCTAATGTAGACAATAAAATTCAGAACTTTGTCCATCAACTGAAAAATCTGTTGGTTATGCCAGACTGTGATAAATAGATAATAACTGATGAAACCTTCACTTAAATGTGCACAAATTGTACAAAAAGCACAATATCGTTCAACAAATCTATGTATGTGTAATTGTGTCGAACCGATACCACTATGATCTCCCTTTACCAATATCAACAGATGCAATATCGATACTGATATTAAACAAGACAAAGATGTGTCGTTATTCCTCGCCATCCATCAGTTTCAAATGCCCACTGGCACACAATGCATTTTGGTCCAGTCAGTAACTAATCCAATAATAAAACCACAAAA
>JAODFY010172818.1:0-10862 GCA_027580055.1 Paracaudina chilensis | reverse complement strand
TGACCTCTGTTGACCTCAAACAACCTTGGAACAGCACCAAAAACAATAGGCTTCTTGTACTCAATGTGGGAAATCTACATGCAAAGTAAGACATTCGTGAAGGTTGGCGTTCTTGAGATAATGCGATTACGAGCAGCCGTCATATCCACACACACACACGCACTGCGTGACCGCACAGATTCCTTTGGCAAGGAATAAAAAATATGAGTTTTAATTTGATTGTGTTGTTTATATGCTCAGGATGAATATTAAAATCATTGCTGTTTTATTTGGCATGTCAGCATGCTAAATTAAGGTTCACTTAAAAATACAGAATTGAGGTCAGCATGTGTACATACACTCAAACACTGTATTTGTCTGTATGTACACATTTTACTAACATGCAAATATTAAAGCAGGAATCAGGGTTTGAGCCCTGAGAAGTACCCTTCTTTTCACCAACGAAATTAGGCCATATCTATGTATTCATTGCTTGCCAGTTCCACTGGAAAGCACCTTTTCAAATGTATTAATATCTGTTGGGTTTAATACAAAATAATTTTGGGTGTGGTTAAAATAGAGCTAGATGCAAACAAACTGCAAATTAATATCTTATGTATATAAATTTGTACAGGCCATCAATTATGTACTCAGCTGTATTACAATATCTTTTTCCACTTTTAATAACATGTTATTTGCATTGAGATGTTTACCCATGTAATGCGTGATATCAAGAATACATTTACATTTCAATAATTATGGGTGTGGTCACGACAGCCATATGTAATTTATTCCCGACCATGACATTTCGGTACCTGCATTCAGTATCATAATTTTGAATTAATTTATTTCTGTTTACTTTACCAACAAAAATTGTAATTCTCGGTTTGCTCACTGGTTTATGACTGCCAAAATATACTTTTCCCCGATTGTTAACTTGCATCATTTGTCATATTAGCATAATTTGAATTTTCTTTCAGTTCAATAATAAAAAATTAGGCTGTAAGGGTTTTGCCAGTCAGGATGACTCCTTCAATTCATTTGCCTATAAGTTCCAAAACTCACTGATTACAAAATTTGTCTGGGCATAGAAATTTGTCTGGGCAAGCATAACTGGGACATCATAGGATTTTGAGGGCCGGTTGTAGATTTGTAAGTCTGCTGAATAATTTGGTTTAAGCTGCTAATTAACTACTGCAATTGAGTGACTCTAAATTAAGCAGAATGAGCATTTGCAAGGCGAAACATAAACTACTATTGAATTTAGAGTTACTGTTTAGGGCAGTTTATTCACCAGTAAAAGTCACCAAATTGATGTAAAACCAAGTATTTTTCTACAAAAGGCTGCATGAGATTTTTATGAAAAAAGTGAAATGCCAAAAAGCTTACTGTTTGTTGCAGAATATTACTTGGTCATGTGACACCATTCTAGCCAATGAGAAGCAAGCATTTAATTAACTGATAGCTCAGGGTTGCAGAATTGGCAATATTAGTACCTTTATAATAGTAATGACCTCTATTATGTTACAAGAGGTCACGTAAGAGGTCACAGGTTCATCTGTGTGAATTTTTCTTTATTTCAGCACATGACTCGTCAGTATCATATGTGTGTGTACACACTATTTTGCATAAACGATCACATTTACGAAAACAAGCATTATTTCTGAAAGGGATGGAATCAGATCCTATATCCATCCATGAGATACAAATATGGAATGTCAAGGAAACAATGACTCAAGATTTCTGGGAGAAAAGAGGAACGTTTCGTGAAATAGCGGGATCTAGTGCCAATAGTGTTTACAGTTTTAAAAAACATGATATCATCATTGTTTAACGCTTACAGAATTTTCTTTCAAATTCAACTAAATCGTTCGGTTAAGTGACCTGACAAGGTCTATTCCGCAAAGGAAAATTATAGCTGCCCACTTTCTCATGTTCCTGCCAAAACACTCTTGAAAACGTCCAATTCTCTGTACTGCCTGCCATGCACACCATGAGTGTAAATCAAGCAATGTAAATATTTAAATCCTGCTTGTTAAAAACATCAAATCATATAAATTGAAAAACACATTCTGTTGCCCGAGACTGTATAATGAGCATTACCTGAATGTCAGCGGATGACAGCATAGTAACCATGGCAACCGATTACATTGTCAGAAATATTTTGCATTGGCCTTAAAAACCACTTATACTTGTAACCTTATCACCAAACCAGGAAGCCATGTGTGTTGTAATTAACTTCCAGGATATATATCTCATTCTAATGTCTACAGAAACTGTACTGAGGGGCAATCAGCCATGAGAAACTGAAGGGCAATTAGCCCCTAGACACCGAAGGGCAAACATTTTCATAGGAATTCACTGACAATGCCTAGGCAACTTGTGTTTTCAAATATACTATTTTTGGTACTATTTGCATTTATCAGGATCCCCAGCAGGAACAAGGAAGATGTATCCTGACCTCTGACCTATAGTATGTCTCTGTCATGTTCCTCCACATGAAGGGCAATTACCCCCTAGACACCGAAGGGCAAACATTTTCATAGGATTCGCTGATATTGCATAAGCAACTATTTTGTACAAATATACTGTTTTTGGTGAAATTTATTCTGACAATATTAAAATGGCCATGCAATTCAATTGTTCAAATATATACTATTTTCAATATTATTGAAATGTACCTCGACCCCCCCCCCCACCCCCCAGCAGAGGAAACATACAACCTAACCTCTGACCTGCACCTGTCATGTTCTTCCACATGGAGGGCAATTAACCCAGGGCTAGACACTGAAGGGTAAAAATGTTCAACGTAGGATTCTCTGATCATAATGGCCATGCAATTCAATTGTTCAAATATAAACTATTTTTAGTATTATTGAAATTTATCAGGATCCCCAGCAGAGGAAACATATAACCTAACCTCTGACCTGTCACATGGAGGGCAATTAGCCTCTAGACACTGAGCTGACTGAAGGGCAAATATATTCATAGGATTCTCCGACAATACTCTCAAATAGGTAACTCTCAATTGTTTAAATATATTATTTTTGGTACATATTGACATTTATCAGGATACCAACAGGAAGGAGGAAGTTATAACCCAACCTCTGACCTAAGTCTCCTTAATTTTGTTCCTAATCCAATTTAGTGACATTTAAGAGATTGAAACAAGTACCAAAAAATGACTGGGCAAACAGGTGCGAGCTGCAAGAACCAGCCACAATCCACAGGCTGTGTACGATTTACTTCTTTCCACCACAGCAAAATAAAATTGTTACATTTAGCAAGTAATGCTATGAATGACTCCAACCTTCAACCCCCAACCCCAACCACCCTGACTAGCATTACAGCTGGTACAACACTACTAGTCTATGAGAATGGTACTCTCCTTTGGCCTTCTTAAAGTTCCTTGGCAATGTACCGTACAGATTTTAATGGTCTTCAGGATGGACGTCCCGGAGGCTACCAAAACCATGCCTGCTAGTTGTCTTTCGGGGAATTTTGTATCCTACATTGTTAGACAAATTTAAATATATTGAACAACCAGAAACATTTCAACCACCATGTACCAACCGACATGCTACCCCCAATCCCCTCCTTCAATTTAGCAACTACTGTACATAGTAATCAAATTATCCTTATATAGGACCCATGGGACTTTATGATGAAGGGCAAGATCCACTGACTGAGCACCATTATATCCCTGCTTTAAATAATGTATCCTCTTCTGCTTATTTCATCTTCCGCTTCCTCTAGGTCAATGATCTTGATGGCTACCACCTCTGCTCTGTTAGTACCTTTACTACCTGTAAGGCCCATTTTTGTGTATTTTCATTGACCATATGCCAACCCCCCCACCTGACCCTCCCTCCTCAATTTGGCGACTACTTTAACCATTAAATTACCTTTAAGTAGGACCCATGGTACTTTGTGACGTAGGACGAGTCGCACTGACTGAGCACCGTTATTTCTTGCTGTATATCCTCGATTTCATCCTCAGCTTCCTCTAGGTCAATGATCTTGATGGCTACCACCTCCTTGGTCCTGTTGTTGATGCCCTTGAATACCTCCCCGAAGGAGCCTTTCCCGATCCTCTCAAACTTGGTGAAGAGTTGTTCCGGATCAGCCTTCATGTTCTGAAAGATGGGGGCGGAAAGGAAGAAATGCTCAACATTTGAAAGTTACGACACCGATATAATTTTCCTGATGAAAAGTGAAGACGTAAAATAACAACCCACTAGCGTGATGAATATATATATGAACAAAATGTGAAATAAGTTGTTACAGGTTTCCTTTGTGAGAAAGAGAAAAAGTATTAAACCAGAATGCATTGATGCAAATTAGTGATTCCTTTACTTAACTTGTACAAATTAAAACAAAATGGGAGAAATGAAGATTCTGCATTGATCAGTACTGATATCAATTTTTGTTTATATTTTTCACTACCTTATTGAAAACATACATCAAATCAACATGGACCGACAGGTTAAGGATACAAATCAAACTTGCATTTGTGAAGATATATATACATTTCAGGATTTGTATGTTGGACCCTGCCCCTTATACACATGTGTGCGTGACATTGGGACTGAGGGCCTCATCAAAATTTCCTGTCCTACAAACCTAATAGACCATGACAATACCCTAACCTTTGTGCTGCCCCACACAAGTTCTACTGTCTAACCATTTTTCCCCCACCCCCTACTAGCAACTGCTTTCCTACTACCCACCACCACACTTGTATTTATAAAGAAAAAAAAAGACTGGAAAGACTAAAGTTCAATACGATAATATTTCAGACAATGTTGTCAATTAACAATTGCAAAGGGTCCTTCACACCCACGAAAACAAACGACAGCAAAGACTTGTAAAACTCTTGACATTAACATGTGCTTGATGATTTAACAATGAGCATTGTACATCATTCAATAGTGTGGTTTGCAAGTACTGTATGTACAGTACTGTGCATACATGTACAGTCAGTGATAATCTTATTATAGAATCTTAGAATTACAAAGAATGAACAGCACTAACTATAGGCCAGACAACACACCAAATACACTCTGTGAAGTATGTATTGCAGTAATGTAATCATGTGGGTAACTTACAGTAGCTAGTTTCAATCCTCAAAAACACTTCAACCCCCACTAACAGTAGTTTTCCCCTCCCCCACCCATGGGATGTAATAGCATGGACAGTTCCAACCAGCAAAAAGTCATCATGTATGAAAACATTTACATTTTATAAATATACATGTACATGCACAGGTTTCTGTTTCTGTGTGCTCTGTGCAAGTACATGTATGTCCAAAGTATGATGTCCACCTGGCATCTCTGATGACAGTGTCCCCTATTGTCCCCCATCCCCCTACCAGTTGATACCAAAAAGAGACCAACCAGCAATACCAAAGCAATTCCTGAAATCATCAAGATGCAAACCTTAATGGACAGTACTGTTACCCTCTACTGGCATTGTAATATACTGTACTTGTAAGCATTGTTGAATATGCAGGTGAACCGTGCTAGCTTCAGCTCGGTGATATATACAAATAAAGACACGCTTTGGAGTTACGCCATCTTCTATGTTCGAGTCCTTTCTGCTTCCCAAATATATGACAGTTTGGCGACGAGTATGGGATAATCGTTGGAGGGAAAACATAATCGTTACCGTAAAAAAAATCACTGATTACAGCGGTACCGCGATGGCCTCAATTGGACAAGTGGGTGAGTTCCTTGAAGGAAAAGAAGATTTCGCTTCGTACACCGAAAGACTTGACCAATACTTCATTGCCAATAGTATAGGCGCTGATAAACATGTTGCAGTGTTCTTAACCGTGATAGGGCCTAGGGCATACGGGCTGCTTAAATCACTTGTGTTTCCCGCAACACCAAGCGGAAAGAGCATTTTGGAGTTAAAGAACATTCTCAACGAACATTATTCGCCCAAACCGTTGATAATAGCGGAGCGTTATAAATATTACAAGCGTGACCAGCTTGAAAGCGAATCAGTTAGTGCATACGTGGTTGAGCTAAAGAGATTAGCGAGTACGTGTGACTATGGGACATTTCGCGATGATGCACTAAGAGATAAATTAGTGTGTGGACTACGCAATAAAGCAACACAACGAAGGTTACTTGCTGAAAAGAACTTAACATTCAGTAAAGCAGTAGAAATTGCAACGGCTATGGAAGCTGCTATGGAGCAGTCCTTGGAATTTCATCCTGGATTGCAGAGTGAGAGAGACTCTTTTGTAAACAAGGTAAACTATAACTTAGGCCCAGGCCAGCCTAGGAACAGGAAACCACCTGATCAAAGAAAAACAAGGGGGTACAAACCAGCAAAAAATTGTTATCGATGTTTGGGATCCCACCCAGCTGACACTTGTCCACACAAAGACAAGAGTTGTTTCCACTGTAGCAAGGTGGGACACCTGTCGAAAGCTTGTAGACAGAAACGAAAACAATCCAAGAACCAGACCAATAAACCTGTAAAATTCGTTACAGGAACACCTAGCTTGGGTGAGGAAAGGGTATTCTCCCCAGAGGACACTTTTGAAGTGTATACTATAAACACACTCAAGCAAGAAGGTAAATCTGAAGGATTTAATGTGGAGGTTCAGATGGATGGACAAAATATCCAGCTACAATTAGACACAGGATCGGAAGTGACGATAATCTCTGACCAAGTCTATCGTAAGCACCTGAAAAACTGGCCACTTGAACATGCCCAGGTTCAGTTGAGAACTTACCTGGGAGAGAACATTCAGGTTCTGGGTAAAATAACAGTCCCAGTAATGTATGGAAAACAGGAGCTTCAGTTACCTGCCTACGTAGTCAGCGGGGACAAGCCATCTTTGTTAGGGAGACAATGGCTGGAGAAAATGAAATTTAATTGGGCGGACATTTTCTCCATTACAACCGTAGATCAGGCATTACAACGGCACGAATCAGTGTTTGAAGGGGACTTAGGAGGAATCAAGGAATACAAAGCGACCCTTCGTGTTCAGCCAGAGACACAACCGATCTATTTCAAACCGAGACCAATACCTTATGCACTGAAGGACAAGGTAAAAGCGGAACTAGATCGGTTAGAAGCAAACCGAATCGTAACAAAGGTAGAGGTGAGTGACTGGGCTTCGCCTATCGTAGTTGTGCCTAAACCAGACGGTTCGATAAGGCTGTGCGGTGACTACAAAGTCTCTATCAACAAGATAGTGGAAATAGCCCAGTATCCATTGCCAACTGCCGAAGACTTGTTTGCTACCTTAGCTGGGGGAAGAGTGTTTACCAAGTTGGACCTTACAAATGCATATCTGCAATTAGAGGTTGAGCAGAACTCAAAAAAATATCTCACGATAAACACTCCAATGGGACTATATCAGTTCAATCGCTTAGCATATGGTGTGAATTCCGCACCAGCGATCTTCCAGTGTACCATGGAAAAGATTCTCCAGGGTATCCCAAAGGTATGTTGTTACTTGGATGATATCCTTATAGCCACTTCAAGTGAGTCTGAACATCTCAAAATCCTCAACCAAGTCTTGGTTAGACTGGAAAAGTTCAATGTGAAGGTTAAGAAACCAAAATGTCAGTTCATGACTCACTCAGTGGAGTATCTGGGGCATCAAATTGATAGGTCAGGGATTCATCCAACAACCACCAAATTAGAGGCAATCAAGCAAGCGCCCACACCCAATAACCTCACAGAGTTAAAATCCTATCTGGGGTTATTAAACTATTATGGTAAATTCTTACCAAACTTGTCAACAGTCGTTTATCCTTTGAACCAATTGCTTCGCAAGGGGGTGCAATGGGAATGGTCTCTTGCTTGTGAGAAATCATTTAATGATAGCAAAGAGTTATTGATGAACAGTACCTTATTGTGTCATTATGATGTTAACTTACCTTTAAGTCTCGCATGCGATGCTTCAGCTTACGGTGTCGGAGCTGTCATCTCTCACATATTTCCTAACGGGGATGAGCGTCCGATAGCGTTTGCTTCCAGGTCACTTACCAGCAGCGAATGTAATTATGCGCAAATTGAGAGAGAAGCGTTAAGCTTAATTTATGGTGTAAAAAAATTCCATAAATACCTATATGGTCGCAAGTTTTTGCTAATAACAGACCACAAACCTTTGACAACTCTTCTTGGGCCAACCTCGGCCGTGCCGACTTTGGCAAATGCGCGGATACAACGTTGGGCTCTGATTCTCTCTGCATATACTTACGACATTGAGTATCGTGGATCCAAAGAACATGCGAATGCGGATGCCATGTCAAGGCTACCGTGCACTGAAAAGTTTGAGGATCAGGAAGTTTTCTTTTTCTCACTTATAGATGAGTTACCTGTGACTGCTATAGATATCAGTAGGGCAACCCAGAAGGATCCTATCCTTGCTAGGGTTTATGATTTTACTATGAGTGGGTGGCCAGAATATATTGAGAAGGACAGTCTTAAACCATATTTTATTAGAAGAAATGAATTGTCTGCTGAACAAGGTTGTATTATGTGGGGATCAAGAGTGATAATTCCTCCCAAATTTAGGCCTAAAATAGTGGTGGACCTTCATAACCAGCACACTGGTATGTGCCACATGAAAGCTATTGCAAGGAGTTACCTGTGGTGGCCAGGACTAGACTCTGAAATTGAGGCTACTGTTAAAGCATGTGCGGCTTGCGCAGCAGTGGCAAATTCACCACCGGTTGCACCATTACAGCCGTGGGTGTGGCCATCTAAAGTCTGGGAAAGGCTACACATGGATTTTGCAGAATTGAACCAACAGTATTTTCTAGTAGTGATTGATAGTCACTCTAAGTGGTTGGAAGCATTTGCTATGACTACAACGACGTCAAAGAAAACCATAGATGTGTTACGTAACCTGTTTGCCTCATTTGGACTGCCAAGAGAGGTTGTGTCCGATAACGGACCCCAGTTTACATCAAACGAGTTTCAAATGTTCTTATCAAGAAATGGTATCAAGCATACTCGTACCCCACCGTACCACCCTGCATCTAATGGGGCCGCAGAGCGGTCTGTGCAGATACTAAAAAAGGCTTTGATCAAACAAATGTTGGGTAATGATCAACAAAACAGCTCATCTCTTGAGCACAAATTGGCAAATTTCCTTTTTACGTATAGGAACACTCCACAGACGACAACGGGCCAAACCCCAGCTGAACTGTTTCTAAAGAGAAAACCTCAAACTAGGTTTTCACTTCTTAAGCCAAATTTGGGAAATGTGGTTCGGGATAAACAAATTATCCAGAAACAATATCATGACAGGGGCCATGGTCGTCTGAGAACTTTGGAGGTTAATGGAAGGGTAAATGTAAAAAATACCAGAGGGGGGAAAATCAAGTGGGTCCCTGGAAGGGTAACAAAAGTTTGTGGGCCACGCACCTATGTGGTAAAATTAGACGGTAGTAACCGCACCAGGTTTGTTCACATAGACCATCTTCTTTCTTGGAAGGGAGAGAGCCTAGGCACTTCATTTGACAGGGGTAGCCAGTTAGGTGAACTACATGAAGGGAATATTTCGCGGCCCATTACTGCCCAAAACTCGCATCAGTTACCTGTCAATCAGTCAGAAACCCCTCAGTTACTTCAAACGCCACAACCGGTATGTAGTCAAGGGGAGGTCGAACAGGAAAGGCCAGATGAGGGGATTAGAAGTTTGAATGGGTTGGCCCAAGAGAGTAACCAGGCTTCCCCATCCCTCAGAAGGTCTTCTAGGATCAGGAAGCCAGTCAAACGTCTTGATTTGTAAATAGTGTGTGTAGAGGTATAAGGAGTTGTGAAATCTATTTCAGTTGGGTTCAAGCTAAAGATGTTAAGTTTAAATGATATAGGTTTACAAGAGTGGTTATAAAATGATAGGCCTCAGTTTGATACTTTGAATTGGGTACATGTCTCATGTTGGTGGAATTGGTAGTTCCCAGGTGTATAAAACAAGACTCATAAGACATGTGGGCAATTATCTATATATGAAACCTTTATTGATACATCTAAACGTACCCTCACATTAGGACGCCTTATATTATGTTATCAAGGTATTCTACACAGGAAAAAAAATACGTTACTGTACACATTGTTTAACATTGTATAATTTCCTGAAGAGGTTTATTTTAAGCGGGGAGGGGTGTAATATACTTGTGAGCATTGTTGAATATCCAGGTGAACCGTGCTAGCTTCAGCTCGGTGTGATGACGAAACACGAATAAAGCCACGCTTTGGAGTTACGCCATCTTCTGTGTTTTCGAGTCCTTTCTGCTTCCCAAATATATGACATTACCTTTACAAATGTATCCGAATGCACAAAAGCAGCAGTTCAAAACAGCAGTTTAAAAAACATATGTTGTCTATAACTATCAGACAAATAGCCTAACATTGTATTGTTTACGATGCAAAGCTTTTTGCAAACGCGGTTATTAAAAAGTTTGACATTTTAAAATCATGCTGAACCAAAAATTTCCATACGAATAACACTTCGAAACATGCCTTTTGACATACGGTAGCCTAAATAACTGGGAAAAATTCGAAAGCAAATTAATCCGACCGGTTTTCATAGCCCATAGAAAAGTCTACACAATCATACTTGATCATTTGAAAAATGCAACATTCAGGTTTTTAACAGTAAAATCGGCATTTGGTGACCAGATCAATTTGGCATTTCCGACTCCGCGGGTTTGAGAGTATTAAATACTCCTGGCCAATATGGCTGAGTTGTACCCTACGCCTTATGATGCTAACATCCGTGACGCGTAATAGTGTTTTAAGTTGTTGTTTTTTGGCGTTTTAAGAAATACACATGTCTAGTCACTAACAGAATGTATACTGGTGTTAAATATCTGTTTTACACGGGAGAGGAAGGATATCCACCCCTC
>JAODFY010172707.1:0-10864 GCA_027580055.1 Paracaudina chilensis | reverse complement strand
GGTCTGATCCCCCTTGCGTCGCATATGCAGGGTCTGATCCCCCTTGCGTCGCATATGCAGGGTCTGATCCCCCTTGCATCCCATATGCAGGGTCTGATCCCCCTTGCATCGCATGTGCAGGGTCTGATCCCCCTTGCGTTTCCCAGTCTAAACAAGGCCAAGGAGGTGTACGCTTTTTGCAACACGTTTGATTTGATTTATTACAAGTTATTCATCCTTAAAAGGTAAGGTTGACAAATTCTAAATTTAATTTATGAATTGTTGTTTTGGCTAGTACAGGAACTGTACTGTTCCCACAGGAGTAAAATTGTTCCAAACTGTCACACAACACAAGACTTGCATAATTATGTACATAAGAGCCAATATACCCCTCAGTCTAACGTTTGCTGTAGTTTGTGAACTATTTCATTTGCTACAAATAGTACTAAATAATGAAAAATTATACTAAATCAACTTTGTTTTGATATTTTGTGACCTTGTACTTTATATGAATAAGAGTCACATCAACATTTCCCACAAAGAACTGCATGTCAGCGGTGCAAAGAAGTACCACTAGAAAACATATGACTCACTACCTCTGACTCACCACCCCACCCCATGATGCCACACCCTAAAAATTATGCCCAAAACTAATTTATTTATGGAAAATTATAAAATTCTTGATCACTAATGCCAAATACTGAATTTTTAAACAATCACTTTAGCTAACATTAAATACATTAACTTGAAAAAGCAAAGATAATAACTAAAACAAAATAATCCTGAATATGGAATGCCTTCCAGCGACATTCGACCCGGTTTACAGATATCTAAGACAGTGTTATATGTATAGCTTTCAAATTTGGAAGAGAATGACCCTCGCTGTGAATTATTTTTGGGAGGGATTTTAGAACAAAGAGAGGGACCTACATATAGCTGCATTGAACAGTTCAAAAATTTTGGGAGGCAATGTCCCCCCTTGAGTTTTTCTTTGAGAGGGATTTTCCATTCTTGGGAGAGAATCCCCAGCTCTATCCCTCCCCTTAAAGAAAACACTGCTCCTGCAAGCACCATTACCCAATGACTCTTATATCCCAAGTGGGAATTTTCTCTCCTCATATTTCAAATTGAATAATATCCCAGCAGGCCAAAGAAAGTGATTGAATGCTGGAGTACCTCAGACCACTTGGGCTGATTTCGTGAGGAGAATTAAATGTTTTAATTCCAACAATTCCAATATATCTTCCTGAAAAGTTCAATAATGCCACTGGAGTTGCACCCCAGGGTTTTAAGATGTAAATTGGAAATAATAACAAATTTGTATTTGCTTGTATGCTTGTTCATATCATTATATGGTTTACACCCATGCTGCAGGCTTAGTATTTAGTATGAAGCACTTAATTGTGAGGTGAGGTGGTGGTGGGGTGGGGTGGGGTGTATGTCCAGATCGCCCCAAAGTGGAAATGCCAGATTTAATGGCCTCTTTTTTTTTTTCTTTCACCAAATGTTTTGAATTTTATGTCTGAAGTTATTTGTCAGCCATCATCACTCCTCGGGGTCTCCCACCCCTTCCCCCAGGTGTAAGAACCTATTCAGACCTGGGGATCTAGGGAGCCAAACTGGGGGGAGGCCACTCCCCTTGTCAATCTTTGGAACTGTATTCTGTTTATATCAAGCAATGCCAAATGCAGCAATATTTTCCCTCACCAAAGGATGATTTTAGCAAATAATGCAATTATTTCCATCCAAACCAAAAGGGAGGGGGGGGGGCCTCCCCTTTGGCACTCACCACATATTACATGGTTTCTGCAAATGCACCTACTGTACCTTTGGATTGCATGCTATTAATATCAACAATATAGACATTACATGGCAAGTTGATGTCAGATGTAATTAGGAGCCTATATAATTGACCGCATATCATGGACAACAATTATACCTTGGTCCAAGTCAACTTGGATTAGCGGTTGTCACGTTGAGAAGGTATCCTTGCAGTGAAGATAACTTGTGGTTTTGATGAGTTCATTTCTTCTGGCATTTGTTTAAAAAAAAAGCTCTGTGGGAAGCTAGTGTGCGCTTAATAGGGTAAGAGTTACATATATATGGGTGTCTATATGATAAATGACTAGTTGAGGAATGAACAAGAATGACGAGGCAAGTACCACTCCACTGCTGTGTTTGTCGCTTATATATACAGCTAGGTGATAACTGATCAAAGATCGGTTTCAATTAATTTCAATTAATTAAGAACTTTTTCTTTGAGAGGGATTTTTCATTCTTGGGAATCCCTCTATCCCTCCCCTTAACACTGCTATTGGTAGGACTATTGGTAGTCTCAGTGCCAATAATTAAGGGATTGGGCTGTACATGTAAATCGGTGATAGAAAAGCACGCCTGCCAAAACACTCATCCAGCTCTACTGCATATTCATTGATCTACTGACATTCACTCCATGTCAACATGCCAAGTTTTGCTTACCATGACAACGTCAAAATGGACTCACCATGCCAAAAAATATGCCTATTTGCCAAATGGCATCAATGGAGTCCTCCGGCGGAGCTTTGGCTAAATCCGCCTGATTGAAGTCCCCAAAGTCTTTCTGAGATGCAAGCACACAACTGAATCAAGCTCCTAGGTTTCATAAGTCTGCACACTCTCAGTTCATTGGCACACACGGAATGATGAAGCCCAAGATCCCTGGCTGCGAGTGGGTGCAACTTTTTCTTTGAGAGGGATTTTTCATTCTTGGGAATCCCTCTACCCCTTCCCTTAACACTGCTATTGGTAGGACTATTGGTAGTCTCAGTGCCAATGATTTAGGGATTGGGCTGTACATGTAAATGGGTGATAAAAAAGCACACGCCTACCAAAACACTCGTCCAGCTCTACTGCATATATTCATTGATCTACTGCCATTCACTCCATGTCAACATGCCAAGTTTTGCTTACCGTGACAACGTCAAAATCGACTCACCATGCCAATTTTTTTTTCACCAGAAAGGGACTGGTTGGAGTTCTACAACCTTTGAAAATATTCTTTGGCCTGCTGTGGAACACAAGGAGGAATGACGCTGCAGCTATGTTGAATGTCTCTATATCTGGTTCTTATTTGTAATGAAAGTCTCTACTATTTATGTGAATTGCTTATCACCGCAATAACACCGCAATAACATTGTCCCAGAAGCTTGCATAAATGATAAATCACATCTCTGTAACTTTATCCCAATCTGTATGCACAATAAATCACAGGGGCACAGAATTTAGGTCATGTACGTATCTCACTGTGTCACATGTCCTATATATGTAGGTTGAATCAAATTAGCTGAGAAAGGTGCCCGACAATTTAACAATATATTACGATATGTCTGGGTACTATGGGCATATTAAAGACGAGCAACTCTCATCCTGAATATTCTGGGAATTTGCCAGACTACGTGGTTCAGCACATTAGCTCTTTATAATAAAGATGGGGCTTTGACCAATCATGTCAGATTCTCATTTGGGAGGCAAGAAGAATATCATGGTAATAAAAGGCAATTATATACAATAAGGTGCCGATAATAGAGCCTTAAATAGGAATAGACTATGCTTGTTCTTTTAAGCATTGTTTTAAGCATTGTTTCTAAGAAGTATGAAATGAAGTGCTTGAAATTTATGAAATTAAAAAGTTAAATAGTGCCTGCATGCACCCAAATGTTTGTGTGATCCCCCCCCCCCCATGGGTACTCCTCCAAATCATATTTGTGTTATTGATAAACACAATTGACTCTGGATGTGCCCCTCTCCTGTAGTGTTATGTGCATGCCTTCTGTCTGTTGATCACACCAATCTATAAAACCCAGTGGCATAGCCAGGGGGGCCATTGGGCCATGCCCTTCCAACTGTTCAGAATGTAACCCCCTAAATAATATAAATGCTTGAACAAAAAGTTTACATCCAAAGGTAACAAAATTTACACCAATTGGCATGTAAGGACACATAAATTACTCACAAATTTCACAAAGGGGAGGGGGACAACCCTTCCCCTTGTACACTTTCCATGACGACAAACACCAAGAAAAGGGATGGCCCCCCTCCACAAAATCCTGGCTGTGCCACTGTCTAAACCATATCTGTGTGTTGTCAGGAATGTCTGAATTTCATTCTGGATTACAACTTTAATGACTTGCTCTCATTTCTCAAGCCTATGGCAATTTTTTTTTATCTTATCCCCACGAAATCCATTTTCTTTTAAGCCATCCTGACACTAGTGTTTTTTCACCGTTTCTATGCGAAAATGGTGTACAGACAGAGGACGTAAAATAAAACTATTTTTCTCCCTAAACTGAGATTGCATGCCTCTCTGCTGTATTAACAAAAATCCATCCAAAGGCAGAGTTCCATAAATGCCACCGTTCGTTGATCTTACCAGCATAAGAGAGAGACGGCATGGAAACGATATACAAATAACAATGAAGTCGTCTATACTTAATCAATTACTTTGATGACCTAGAGGCCGGCAAGTCATGCGTGAATATCAGGTGTTGTGACTAAATCTTTCTCTATCGAAATGCAGGAGGAGGCCAGGAATAAATCCTGCTCGTCAATTTGCATCGTGCTGAAATATGTCACTAAATTAATATTCAAAATTCTTTTAAAGCAACGTAATTCTGAACTGAAAAATGAAGACTATAGTGTAATTCGTACGGGTGGGGTGACATTCACACAAATACTTGGAAAGACTTTGTTGACAAAGTTAATGCTTCTTATTGTATACCAAATCGGATGAATTGAGCAAATCTGAATTTGTATTAATTTAAAAAAATAAACGTCTACAGGAAATATGGATGTGCAATGCCTTGGACAGCATTTACAAAATGAATTAATTGCTATGGGTTTTGCTAGTCAGTTTTTTGCAGTTCAGTTTAGGGGCGGGACGGAGGTTGCCATGGAGTGGATTTAGAAATCCAATTATAATGTACAATCATTCCTAAAAAAAAAAAAGGCAGGACATTTATTAGTGCTTTATTCAGCACTAACGATTTTCAGGAATTCTTCTATCAGGGATTTCATTAACCAGGGTACCAAACCCCTCCCCCCTCCCTTACACCAATCACATGGGGAGGTTATATGGTGTGCCTATAAATGTGCCAAAAGTCCTGAAATTGACATATATATGTTGATTTAATTATGTAGGTTAATTTCTCACCCTCTGATTGGCCAAAGTCATCATATGTTGAATAAAAAAAGATATTTTGTCACAAAATTGACAAATGTAGAAGAGAAACCAACATATGTCAAATAAATTGTAGATTCTACGCAAGTGCCAATTTCATCCAATTGTAATACGTCTACATGACACATGACAAAACTGCCCAATGAGATCACGAGACATGCATCATTTGGAAAAGAAATAGACATATGTCAATACTTCTTCTACATTTGTTAATTTCGTCCATGTTGGAATGCAAGAACCCAACATATCACAACATTGCCCAATGAGAGCACAAGAAACTATCATAATTCACAAGTTGAAACAGAAACGGACACGGTCTTTTTATTTCTTGTCCAATCATAGGTCGAAAATCCTACATACAGACAGGTACATAAAATCAACATGTAGATTTCTGGACTTTTGGTACACTACATGTAGGTGTACCATAGGGGCTGGTCTGTGAAATTCACTTTGTGGCGTGGCTTATATATCTTTTCAAGTTAAAGAAAAAAAAGGAGAATAAAAATGTTTCCAAGGTATAATAATTATTTCTGAAGGCTGAAAAGTGGCATCTGTGTTCAACTGAACAATTTAATAGATTTTGTCTACTTTTCATGGACTTTAAAAGATGATCATGGGACCCCCCAAAAAAAATCAATCAAGCAGCCTCTTGCTGAGGTAACTGTGCCCCAAATAATAAATTATTCAATATTAATTACTGCTCAAGTTGCACAAGTTTTTGCTTTATGTCCTATAGCATATTGCTGTTTATGTAGCAGTGGATCATTAAAAATGTTTGTTCTCACTCTAGCTATAGCTAGGTATAGCAGGTGATCTCTGAATTATCTCTGAATTAAAATTTATCACCACTCCATGCAGCAGGGAAGCCAGGGATTATTACTTCAAATTTACTCTCTACCTGAATTGTGTTATATTGGAAATGTTAGCTTTCCTGCCGCATCACATAAATTTAAGTACCTTGTCTTGGCTATCAGCCTGACAGAGAAGCATATAGGATGTCAGGTCCCGGTGACGGTTGGAATTGGTAGCCACAGTGCATGGATGGTAGGCAACCTCTGCCCTTTATCGGTATTCAACAGCTCTCTGGCCTGAATTGCTGTGAGGAAACTGATGAAACCATGCGGGGATGGAATAGCACCCTCCGCACTAACGGCATTCAACAGTTCTCGGCATTCAACATTCCAAAGCCGTGAAGAGAGTGATGAGACCGGGATAAAACAGGTCAAACTAAAGAATTACATGTCTCCGGATACAAATGTAAAAGTTTCATATAAAAAAAAAGCTTAAGAATTGGAAAATGACCAATCTCTTTGTACAGATACAGTATACTGTAGAAGTTTTTTTCTAAGGCCACACATAAAAACTTGTGCATTGTATATGGTATAAACTATAGCATTAAAGTGAAATGATCAAGACAGTATTTATTGTCAAATCAATAATCATCCATGGATTCAACAAAGCTTCTAATTAAACAAACCAGGAGAAAAAAAAATCTTGCTGAACAATATATTTTTATTTTGACATTCTCAAAACATACAATATAGGAAGGAGAAACCAACCAAATTGTTCAGGTGTGTACATAGCAGTTGCTTGCCCTGTCACAAAGCTTGTGCATTTTATGCAACGTTAAGCTGTTATGTCGATTGATGACATGCTGTGACACTTGCTCTAAAAAGGTGCTTGAAAACACCCCACCAGATCAAAGCCGGCTGTCAAGAATGTTAACACAACATCCCCAGATCTTGATGACACACATAAATAAAAAGAGTCCTGGCGGTGGTAAATTAGTTAACAACATACCAGATGCTCAGTAGATTGTTTATCAAATAAATGAAATGTCCTAGGGTTTCCAGTGTGCTTCCAGAAGTTTACATATTGTTCAGGTGTGTATATCAATCAGCTGCTTCCGCTGTCACAAAACTTGTATGCATTTTATGTGATGTTAAAGCTGTTATGTCGATTGATGTCATGCTGTGACACTTGCTCTAAAAAGGTGCTTGAAAACACCCCACCTCTTGACGCTGGCTGTCAAGAATGTATAAACATAGCAATCCCCATGCGCATCTTGATGACACACATTTATGGTGGTGATAAATCAGTAATAACATACGAGATGCTCTGTTTAGCAATTAAATGATATATCCTATGGTATCCACGTGCTTCCACAATTTTACAAAAATTTAATGGGAGCATCACCTCATGGAAGATTTCAGTAACTTGAGATTGATGTCAATAATTAGACATGTTTGTGACATTTGCAAGGTAAAGCAATCTACCATGAACACAAAGTAATGAGTTTTTGTTACATGCCTCTCATGAACCTGATGAAATTGATAATCTTCCAACATCTGACTGACATCTCAATTCCTTGGCCACTTAAATGATACATGCAGGCCACTGGGGACAGTATAAGGTGGACTTAATTTGATCATACTTCATCCTCTCTGTTGATTTTGACACAATCCACCTTCCTCGGGGGTGAGGAAAAAAAAACTACTTCCCCCTTGGGATTGGATTATACCTGTGTCAGCAGATGTTATGACACGAATCACGCACCTCAAAATTGTGCATTCCACCTGAGGAAATTGATCTGCTGCCACCAACGATGTGTCAAATTAGATTTTCATACCTGCCAGATATCTCGATTTTGACAAGTTTGCTCGGGTAAGAATTTTTTTTTTAACCGCAAGTTTTATTAGATCCATGGGTGTGCGTCTTTTGCACCTTATTCTTTTAATTCTGTGATCTAAATTTCTCTCCATGGAACACTTAAATGGAAATGCAGAGCACAAATGCAATTTAGAGGAATGACAGTGAACTTTCAGTCAAATATCCGCCATAATTTTTATTCTTTAATATTTTAACTTTTATACCCTGGGGAATGATCACCTGCCAGAATGCTATACCACGGTTATATAGGGTATGCTAAGTTTTATTGACATAATTTCCACTTCCACTTCCTAATTGCTTTTACTTTTATGATTCTCAACCTGGATAACAGATGGTACAAGTACTTAGGTGAGAGAAAGTGATCTACAAGGATACTTGGGTGAATATGAGTGAAGTGATCCCTTACTACAATCATACGGACATGAGAGTGAGTGCAGTAATCACTTATTACTAGCATAATTAGGTGAGATAGAGTGAAGTGAGTTTCTGGTTCACGCCAACATTCTCCTTCCCCTCCATGCTACCACATTTCATGCAATAACTAATAAATAATTACTGCGTAATTGGAATGGTGTTTGGGGACAGTTTGGCATATATTGACATAACACATACACAATGGCCCACATTATATATATGCAGTTACCGTTGTGTATGATATTCACAAACGAGCATGTGAATCTTAATCATACAAACAACTCCAATCCCTCACCCCTCCATGGTGGCGATAGCCATCCATGTTACAAAAAATATACTTCCTTTCCATCCAAAAATCATAATCATTTATATTTCAAGCAGTTTTAAACTTTATTATCTCATGTAGTCTAACACAATAAAGCATATTCTTATCAAGGCTGTCTTACAACTAACATTGCAATGACTGATTTTCAAACATGTGTGCTGCTTATACTATAACCACACAGCCCATGCTTACGCAGACTTTGTTAAATGTAACATTATACATAGTGATCTCTCTTAAACACATATCTTTGTAATATTGTAATATTATATATATGTAGTTAAATCACAGCGCAATGTTTGGAACTTTTTTTGTAATTTTTATGGCAACATGGCCATTAGGAAAAACATTGCCGCTGTGGGGTTCAAATCATAATTTCTCACTCACCTGGCAGTCTACAAAGGGATTGTTTTTCACACTTATTTGCATCTTTTTGCGGCATGCTGGTTTCTGACTCAGCTTGTAAAAAAAGGATTTGCTTGTTGACTTAGTTCCACCCTAATTTGGGTTTTAACTGCTTACTAATTGGTGATTTGTTTTTATAATAAATAATCTTCATTCTACTCCTATAAAATTATGGCACTGCTTTATACTGATACTACATCAGTTTCAATATGAAGTTTTATTTGGTGACGCTACAGGACAATTTCAATACCAGCAAGCTATATCTGAGATATAATATATATATATATATATATAGAAACTGTAAAACGATGTCATAGTCTGTCAAAATTATCCACTCATGAAATCAAATTTCAGCCATTCGATACCTAAATGCAATATATTATACAATCTTTATTAAATTTCAAGCAATGCCAGTTACAAAGGAAGTTCTTTCCCCTTGACAAAATCAAATTCACTCCTTGTAAACCCCCCCCCCCCCAAAAAAAAATAAGGATAAAGAACGTTACACCAGCTGGCTCAGTTAGACTGCATATCATGACACAAGACTAATCAAATATCTAGGCCTGTAAAAATTCCGGACAATTGTAATAAAAAACAAGCAATCGTCAGAAAGCTCAAGTAAACAAACCATGAAGAAGAATTTTCTAATTTGAAGATAAACCCCAACTCCCGGCCCCATTCCCAGGTCTCATTTTACATTTAATGCATCTTGAAGTAGACCCTGAAAATTTATTCATTTTTCCCCTATGTGCGACAAAATGAGATGGCTTTGTCGGTTATTTCCGCTAATTTTTTTAATGTAACGTCATGTAAATGTATTCTTTATCAAATGCAGCATTACATACGTACTAACATCTCAATGCGTTTTACAAGCATAAAATATCAAAAACATTTTTTATAAACAATAACATTATCAAAATTCAAGTAAAATTGTACAATTAAAGATAAAATATGATATGAGAATCATAAAAATGATGTTGTAAAAAAAAATGTATGAAATTCCATTTATAGCACATTATTGATAAAAAATATTCTCTAAAAAGGTGGTCTTAAGTTTGGATTTGAAACAATTTAAATTATCAATTAAGAGATGTTTGCATGGCAAATTGTTCTAGCTAGAATGAGTCGGTACTAATTAGCTGCTGCACCTCTTCGATTTCTGCATGAGCAAACCAAGCCTCATTTTAAATTGACAAGGAACAAAGTCTGGTGTCACCAGGCATTCAAAGTGGGGGGGGGGGGAAATTTCAGTGGGGACATCAGCAAATCTCACTGGGAGTGCAAGGCACACAAACAATATATGAGTGTGCTTATACATGCCCCAGCCACGACCTCTCCCCCCCCCCCACCAACCACATCACTGGGTGTTGCCATGTACTACAAAATATCTTTAAAACAACCATATATATAGAAATATATATATAGAAATGAGATAAAAGCTGGACCATGTGAAAATTGTGAAAAGAAATTGACTTTGTGATGCTCTAACTCAGAGCCTTTCGCTCCCTTAGTATGACAGAACTAGAATTGTTCCATTAATAATAAAACAGTAGATGCCTTTCTACACTTCATTTAAGAGGTGAATTGCACCATCGGATATTTTTAACAGAAGGTTTACTATATCACACTCTGGTTTGGATGACAGAGCATTCATTAGTAGAGTTAGAAAGGCCCAAAGTCCAACTGAGGTCTATGCTGCTTCTCACTGTTATGAATCCCATGCCAGTTGCTGCTATGCATGTAACTTTCATTGCCGTGATATCTGTATTTTACCTAATTGACATTGCAACTACAGAATATATAGTTACATATGATATATTATGGGGGTTCAAAACCCCCCCCCCCCCCCCACCCCCACG
>JAODFY010172596.1:0-10864 GCA_027580055.1 Paracaudina chilensis | reverse complement strand
TAAATTGAAATAACTCAACAAGGCAACATGCGTGAATCTCAAAATTTTGAGTGCAGGGTTTTGAAATATCCCCTTTTCCATCTGTGCCAGTTTAAAGACAATCTGCTGCATGTCCCTTGACCTTTAAAGATTCAATAGACTTGTTAACCACAAAGGATGTTTTAAAATGCAAGAAAGACAGCTATACAGTACCTTAGCATGTAGAGACAGACTCGGAACCACCCTCACAGGTGGAGTATTTGCATTTTGCTCTCCATGTTGTAAAATGACATAAGAGACAGCTGTAGTGCATACCTTAATAGCATGTAGAGACAGACCCTGCCCTGAGTCACCATGGTAACATTAGGATCATGCCATTACTGAATACACCCTCCTGTCTAAAAGATATAGCAGACTTGTCATAAGATGCCATTAATTAGAGACAGTTTATATACATTGTATTATATACCTTTATAGTATGTATAGTCAGACTCTAAGGTGTCATGAAGATGTCAGCGACTGCCTTAATTACTTTACACCTAACAGATGGATTATTTACACTACTGTTTTAAAGATTCAATAGACCATTATGGATGTTGTAATATATGACATAAGAGACAGCTATACTACATACCTTTAGCATGTAGAGACATACCCTGGGTTGCCATGGTGACATTAGGGTCAGCCACTGCCATTACTAAATACACCCTTACAGGTGGAGTTTTTGCACACCTGTCTTTAAAAAGATTTGGTAGACTTGTCGTAAGATGACATTAGAGACAGTTTATATATACCTTAGCACGTAGAGACAGACGCTAAGCTGTCATGATGACGTCAGCGCCTGCCGTACTTTACACCTAAAAGATGGATTGTTTTACACTACTGTCTTAAAGGTTTAGTAGACTTGTAACCATAAAGGCTGTTGTAAAATGATAAATACAGCTACATGTACATTATATACCTTAGCATATAGAGACAGAACATGAGCTTCCATGATGATACACTTAAGTCATAGCCAGATGAGGGGTTGGGCAGGAGAGGGCATGGCCCTAGAAAAATCACCTTCCTTGAATATTTTGGAAAACAAAAAATACATTTAAAAAATGGCCCCCTAAAATATTTTGGTCCCCATGGAAAATGATTTGCCACCTTGGAAATCTTACCTGGATACGGGGCTGCACAAATTGCTTTAGTGTACAGTACATTCACACCCTTACACGTGGTACATTTATACTTTGGATCGTGTCAGATGCTGATCATAACAAAATCTGTCTCATTATAAATCCGTGGCATAGGGAGGGGGGTACATGTAAACATTTTTAGTGTGAATACATATAAAACAGAAGAAACTAAATCTTTATACACAAGTTTTTTTGTGTTTAGATTGAGAACATAGTTACAAGACCTGCATAACTGAAGATCTTATGTTGTCCAGTCCATTAGAATTATTAATAACTATTGATAATTATGTTGCCAGTAAATACATAATATGTACGATGTATGGTCAAGATGTCAAACATATTAAAGTGAACGACTTTGGGTTCCACCTATGTACGGATAAGGCTCTGACTCTGTAGCTTTTTGTCTTTTTTCCAACTCATACGGCCTTTCAAAGTTTGGTATCTCTTTCCCAATGATTTTGCTGTTGTCGAGAAATTATCAACAGTCGTACTATTTAATTTCTCTCTTTCAAAACAAAAACAAAATAATTTAATTTTTTTTCTTCAAATTTTATTTTTCTCCAGAGACTTGTCTTTCAACAAAGGTGACATCATATTCCTGAAGAAGAAGCTAGATGACAATTGGTTTGTGGGCGAGATCAGTGGTCAAACCGGGTTTTTCCCAGCCAATCATGTGGAAGTCATGCATCCCCTGCCAGAGGTCGCCCCCAGTTGCAAGGCCCTCTATGACTTTGAAGTCGCTGAGAACGAGACGAGGGACATCTTGACTTTCAATAAGGTGAGGAAGTAACTTTAGATGCAATCTTATTGGAGATGATTTGATGTTGTGGGCTGAAATTGCAATCAGAACTTCATTTGTATCTACAGATACGATGTATCTACAGCGTATCTCTTCGGTAGTCCATTGGGTATGGTAATAACTGTGCTTGTGTGAATCATCTGTTGTGGACTCACATGTGACTTGTAGAGTTGCAGTCTTGATCAGCATGGACATTCACAGTGAGGGCAAGGAAACTGTCCTGGTTTTGCCAAAACGGTGGCCGCTCCCCTTTTCTCACAGGAAACAATGACACCTGTGCGTCATGGTTTTTCAAAGCTCTCAAGAGCAACTTCCAAGTCTTGTGAGGGCACGCCAGCCAGTGCTATCTGATGCATGCTGCTCCAGCTTCTTGGGGGTCGATGGAGATATTGGCCTTTATACAGTCCTTGTACATCTTACAAGACCGGCCGTTGTTTCTTTTTCACAAAGAAGAAAACATGAACCAAACATTTCCTTATTTGTAATTTTGTGTGTTAGGCTATGTAGCCTACATGTGTCAGCCAACAACCATTTTTACACATTAGAGCGTAAATGCACTCACTATAAACTTACCAGGAACCTCGGAAGAAATAAAATCATTTACATAAATATTCATATTTTCAAGCTGTAGGCTATAAGAGATAATGACAAGAACTTGAATTTACATGTATAGTGCATTATTAACTTACCACATATAACAGGCATAATCCTTTGTACGTGCATAATGCCGTGATTTAGCAGTTGGCTATAAGAAAATACAAACAGTTGCCAATTGAGGGAAAATGCACTTTATATATTGCTTGAACTTAATATAATCCCATCAACCAGTGCAGAGTAGATTAATTGAATAACATCAATAAAATAAGGCCATGACATTATTATTGACTGCAACATCGCAATAAATATGTCAATCGTTGATACAAAGTTCAAACACAATGACCTAATTTAAGATCATGCTGCAATGAAGTCATCCGCCCTCATGTTGTTATTGATGTTCAAAGCAAAACCAAAAGGCAATGGTTATAGCCCTGTATGGCTTTTTAAAATTTAATTCAATCATTTATTTTTTGACGAAGCAATGAGTTAAATTTTTATACAAATAGTCAAACCCTTAACAGCTCTATGCAAATTTATGCAGGGTGTGTGGGTGGGTGGGAAGTTTATTTTCAGGGGGAGGCATTTTGTATTTTATGTTCTCCAAAATTTGATATAAGAGGTGAACATTTTTTCTAGGGTGTGCCCCCTTTGACTCATACTGTTACTGTAAACAAAATATTGTAATCTGAAAACATTGAACCAATCATGTTTCCCAAAAACGTATTTGTGTTAGGCTAGGTAAGTAGCCTAGGTGTTTCACCCAGGAAAATACATGTTGTGGCATTTCTTATGCTGTTTCCTGGTTAAATAAATCATTCTGGTATGAATTTTGTTTTTTATGCAAGACCAGGAAACTGGGAGTTATTGCATTCAATTTTTAAATTCTAAAAATTAACTTTTAACTCATATAACTTCACACACATATTTGGCAATATTCTGATAAGCAAGGAACCTTAGCGCCCTTGTGCTCTTGTTTGATTTACTAATTAATTTATTGCTTTTAATAGTTCCTTAGTTTTTTAAGTCCAGTTGGGGAGAAGCAGATCTGATTCCAAGAAAAACAAAAAAAGAAAGAAAAAAAAACATGCATCATTCGTGCCTGGGGAATAATCATCAATCCTTACGCTTTTTCCCTCTTCTCAGAATGAAGTCCTGAAGGTTATCCGGAGAGTTGATGATAACTGGGTCGAAGGTCAGAAGGGAGGCAAGATTGGAATATTTCCCATCTCATTTGTTCAGGTATGTCTAGAGAATCTCCTTTGCCATTAAAACGTTTTAAAAAATATATAAATTACCAGTTGTAAATTTCATATAATCCAACTACAGTATCCTCACTGGTGAACCCCCCCTCCCCCAAAAAAGTTGCTCCCACCTCCCCAGACTTTGAGGAAGTGGTCAAAGTATGGGGTACACTCACCTCCATCGGATGAGGACGTTAAATAGCGGTCCCGGGAGCAGGATGGGATCACACGCCTGTCTCGTTATCCTTCCTGATCCTTCCATCTACTGAATTGAACTAATAAAAAAAATCCCCACCCCCCAACCCAATTAGCCACCCTGGTCTGCTAGTGATCATCCAATAATTGAACATGATTTAAAAAATGAACTGATGAATGTGGAATGAATAGAGAATATTATCACCAATATTTTATGGGGGAGTGTGTCATAAGGAGACTTTCCTCCAAGATGGTAGATTATTACCATCAAATTACTCTCATTAGGTAGATGGGTACAATCCAAGAGTAAGAACTAAGAAAAGTATTTCATTAAAAGGTAATATATCAGCAATTATTAAGTCGCTATAATGTAGCAGCTGACTATAAATAACCAGGAACCCCATCCTGTAGAGTGGCTCCAGCGTGCAGGTGTAACCAATAAAAGATGAACTAAATAAACTGTGAGTTTTGATAGAATGGCAAATTCCCTACAGTACCCAAATAAGTAAATAATGAGGTGAAAAGAACAATTCTCAACTGCCTGGGATGGTCCTTTCTGCATTGTTCATAGACACCAGTTGTTTCATTCTTTCGTAGCATATTTTGCATACTTGCTCCATTAATTTTTCCACCATTTGTTCATATATTTACCATTATTGATATTAAAATGCTTTTGAACAAAACCCAGCTATTGCAAAACTGGTATGTATGTATACACAAAAGATGTGATATTTTCAGGATAATGTTTGAGGTATGTACATGTTGACATTGATAATTTATGTTACCTGGTAAGTGCGATGATAAGTCGGAGATATTACATTCCTGACCACAGTCTGTAGACAGATGCTGACATGATACAGGAGGCTCTGCAGGTATGTAAACTGTCTCTCCTGTGGTCTCATCTGGTATGATTGATGAGATGCAGAGTTCCCTGGTATTAGTCAGCCCCTCAGATAAATCAAACAACAACATCTTGTTGCATGAAAAGAATATGATTCAACATGTGAGGATGTTATCTAGGGAAGAACATGATGAACTATGTACAGGGACAATGCTGATGAAGCGGCAGTGTTCCCTGATATTAATCAGATCGTCAATAAATCATACAACTAAACATCTTGCATAAGAAGCAAATGATTCAACATGTGAGGATGTAATATAAGGAGGAACATGATGAACTATGTACAGGAACAATTCTGATGAGGTGCAGAGTTCCCTGGTATGAATCAGATCATTAAATCATATGACTGAACATGCATCTTTCATAAGAAGAATATTTTTGGTAGCGGCAGTTGAACAGAAACAGTGTTGATGGGGTGCAGGGATCCTTGTTATTAGACAGACACTTAATTGTTTGTAATCAACACATTTAGCAGCATACATTAGAATATGGTGCAACTTGGAACATGTTTGCTTTAGATTATTTCTTTTATCACATATATTAAAAGTACAATGGATAATGGTAATGGGAAGTGAAAGGCAATTCAACTAGAAACCTGATGGGCTTGTCAAAGAGTGCACTCTACAATAAGCTAAAAAGAGGAATGTAGAACGAAGGTTACGTTGCAACACTCGCCCAAATGTACATGTCAATCCAATCCACCTTATTAAATTTTAGATCCCTGGGCTGCTGAGAGTAGTTTGGAGAGCCATAGTTTACATGTCTGTTACATTTATTGTTATGTCTTAACAGTTATGTCTTATGGTTAGTAATACAATAGTGCTGTTGTTAGGGATGGCTAGAGAGATACAGTTTTGGTAGTGGCAAATAATGATGGGTGGTAATGTGAATGAAAAAAAGTGAAAAGTGCTGGTTGCTGTGTACAGCATACAGAAAAACAAAACAGTTCAAGGAAGTGGACACATTACTTCCAGTGTTTGTTTTACTAACCTTGAGACGCTGCCTCAAACAATTAAACGTTATTTTCTTGTGTACAGTTTAACGACCCAGCCAAGAACCTGATTGATGTTCAGCAGGGGTCAGGTGATAGGGTCAATCACTCCCCTCCAGGCAGTGGAAGCAGTGGGGAGGGGACCCCCCAGGGTAACCCAGATCAGGGGGCAGCTGGGGTCACTCGCCGACATGGAGGCAATAGGTAAGACTATTGTTAATGTTTGTCTGTAGCAGCATATAAGCTTACACAAGACCCACATAAGGTTCACCAGCTGTTGTTATTTACAGACAATGTTTCCTTGGGAAGCAATGTCCCGATGAATTTAAACTTGACCCACATCAGATGGAAAACTGCTGATTTCAAGGTAATTGAGCCAAATGGGCAAATTAAACTGGACGTGTGTGTGTGTGCAAGGAAAACCCCAGTGCATTAACACCTCCAAATTGATCTTGATATTTGCAAAACAATCACCCAGGGAGGGCCCTGTCAGTAGCTGAAATAGGAGGAATTTATATGGATCGGAATGGCATTTACACTAGTGTTATGACCTGGCTGTCTCGGTCAGACTTAGATCAGGTCTAAAACATGTACATGATGTTACCATGTATGTGGGTTACATGAAACCACATTGTGAGATAATTAGAGGTTATTAGTGGTTAATATCAGAAAGACCTACTATTACTTGGGGGGATAAAAAAATGCCAAATCTTCTCTCAACCCACTTAGTTCCCCATGGCAAAAGTCACAATGTAACATGAGACCACAGTATGAGATAATTAGACATGTGGTCAAAACCAGTATAACCTACTGTTACTTGTAGAACACAAAAATGCTAAATTGGGACACAATTCACTTTCATTGATTTCCATTCTCATGGCAACAGTCATGAGGTAGCATGTTAACATGTTACAGCACATGTTGTCTACATGAGACCACACTATGAGATTATTGGACAGGTGATAACAGAGGGTTTTGCCATATCAAATTGTATGAAACTTAAAAGTGAGCAGTCAGAGAGAGAGAGATGCAGGCTGAGCATGATATTTCACAGCTGGCCACCAAAACAGGAAAAGAACAATGACATTTGATACTAACTTGTCATAGAGAATCCACAAATCTGCCCATCAGAGTGGTAGTGAATACTGTAAGTAGTATTTAATGTTTGTTTTGGAGACTGATTACCGCCATAATGGATTATGGCATTTCCAGTCGCTCAAAAGGGGTTTTATATTATCAGTTTCCCACTAAAATCAGGTTTCACCTTGGAATGTGTGTAGGCTTTGAAAAGTTCCAGTCGGTATTTTGTATCTATAGACGAGTTTTGACATGAACAATTTTGCACATGGCTTTTAATTTTATATTATAAATGCAACAAAAGAGTACCAAAAAAGAGTAATATTCTTTCAAGTTGTATATGCAGGATGTATTGCTTTGATGTGGAAACTGGTGCAAATATTTTCCTGGACCCTTGATATGGAATGAATGAAAATGTGCTCCACTGCACCACTACAATAAAACCAAAATATGATGTAAGAGATATCTTAAACCCCTTCATGCTCAGTGGAAATATCTTGTGCATTATGTTTTGATATCTTAAACCCCTTCATGCTCAGTGGAAGTTGACAAAATTTGAAATGTTGACAAGGTTTTGCCAAGGGGACGGGGGAGTGGGGTAAGTTGGTAATTGCCCCCCCCCCCCCACCCTTCTCAGAATTTTATATTAGCTATTTGAGTTCAGAGATAAAAAACAACAGAAAAGTTATCATTATATTTTGTCCTTTTCTTGTCAGACTAAGCACTGAGATTCGCTCAATTTGCAGTTCAATATACCACAAATTTTCAAGGCCAGGAGGACCCCCCCCTGTCTCTAATGATTACTTTGCACTTGCACGTTTGCTTTTGCCCCCACCACTTATTTCAAACCCTGGCAGAAATCCTGGTTGATATTCTATTAAAAGGAATCACAACATAACCTGTTGTTTGCACTTGGCAGTACACTTCTTTTATCAACACATTCTAAAACTTATTCTGAGATTATGTTCCACTTAGTTCACACAATGCACAATAAAATCTCAGAACTGGACGATGTGTTCATTTATACTGAAAAAGGGATCAACAGATTTGGTCAATAATTTATTCAGTTTATCAAAACAAAAATGTCACCTATTTTGCTTGGTCCAAATGCGATCGTTTGCCAAAATGAGATCGTGAGTCGTCAGATTTACAAGTTAATGGTTTTCTTCTGATAAATCGGGATGTACTGTAATTAATTGCTGGCTGGCTCTTCGGAAGTGAAAAAAATGTAAACAATGTTTAGTGGCCTATCAAATTGAACTATCCAAAGAATGGAAGTGAATTAAGTGGTGTGGATATCATGTATGTATTTTGGTTTCCTGTCTGGGCCTGGGGTGGGGTGAGGGGGGGGCCCGAGGGGGAGGGAGAATAGTCTTATATCTAAAAAATTGACAAGTTGTAACTCAAATGAAAAACATATTAATGTAGGAGGAATCAGAGGTTGTGAAGATTAACCAATATTTTGAATGATCTTTAGAAAAATGATTATTCTGCATGAACATATAAAAGCATTCCAAAATTTAATTTCCCAGAATGCAATCTGAAGAAATGAACAAAAGAAGTTCAGCTTTCAGTTATTTTGTGATTAATTTTGATGGTTTGTGTGATTTGCTTAGTGCTTATTGTAACCACGCCTGTTAGTTGTGAGTACATTCCTGACAAGCCTTGAATCCTGCTTTAAATAATAAGCAGTGGATTTTATACACAGAACCAAATTCTATCTACACAGAAACAAGTCCACTGCTAAGAGGCACTCCTTCACCTCAGTCCTCGGGGTCCAGCTACGCGCAAAGGATGGGCAGGAGCGTTCTAACGGTTCGCACCGACACTCCATGGAGATCAGCCCGCCCGAGCTGGTCAGGTCCAGTAACCCCATTGCTGCAACCCTGTTAGGTGCACGGCACCAGGGGCCCGTGACCTCCACGGGGCCAGAGCTCTTTTCAGGGGCACACACCTCCACATCATCTACCTCTACCATGACGCAGGTTACCACCAGCGGGAGACAGCGCAAGAAACCCCCACCCCTGGCATCCGTACCACAGGTAGACCACCATACACCAGGATAGTAAAACACTAAACAATGTACAAACTTGATGGAATTTTCAATAAGCAGAACAGTTTGTAAAGTTTGTGGAGTAAGGATTTTACACCCCTTTCTATACCCCTTCTACCCATATGACAATGGTACAGACTTGTCCTTGTGGCCAAGTGGTTTAAGGCAAAAATACATTTTGAAAAACTGATGTGTACAGTATGTATACTTTAAACATTACAATCACTAAGGCACTTTTAACTTCCAGACTATTGCAATGTAATACAATGTTATCATGGAATCAGTGATGGAGAAAAAATGTTTATATATTATATAAAATATGTAGAGCCTTGGAATGGTTGAAAGGTGATTGTGAAGCATGGTTTTATTAATTAGGGAATGTTGACAATATGATAGCTTGGGTATTTTCAGATGCTCAAGAATTTGTTATTTTTTCACAATAGTTCTAGTGGCTGTACTTCCTTTGTTTTTAACAGGTGCTACTGGGAGGGGGATCTTTGCCAGCGTCCCCATCTGCTCTGACCTCCAGTATAACCATGTCGCAAAGACCTAACGTAGAAGTGTAAGTGTGATCTTAAAAAAAGTATTAAAAATCACTGTTACATATCATTTTACATTACAGCACCAATGCTTGTGAGCTACTGTCAAAATGATTTGATGTTTAGTTTATTGCTACTTTTGGTTCCGATGTCGCAGGCAATCATAAAAAGAATTGATGTCAATTCAGAGTGGTTGTGTGTGTGGGTGTGGACATGTTTTGCAGCCATTTTGAACAGTGGTTAGGGTATTGTCAAGGTTAGGATAAAGGTAATTTCAATGGAATCCTTGTACTGAATGTAAAACCCACATGTGTGTTTGGTGTGAAGCTTAAGTTTGTGAACATGATATCTCAAGTTAGGAATGGTAAATCGATATCAATCTTAGTATATATTTGTTGTTCATGGGAAGTAGATGATCCCTATTGTTTTGGTGTGGGTCGCATGAATATTAATGAGGGGATAGGGTCTAAAGAAAAACTCTTGAAGTGTGCATATCTTTGCATATGTCTGCATTACATGCTTCATATTTGGTACAAAGGTAATGGCAGTAAAACTTTTGTGTAACAGAAGCCTATGAACCTGGATTTCTCATGATTGATGATCTTTCTTGATTTGGTGCAGGTGTCTTAAATATTAATGAGGTATTTGCATAATGTTATAAATGGTTAATATTGTTGTAGCAGCTTGATTTCCCAGATATCTTTAATTTGTTTAATATGCATATTAACCACTACTATGCACAAAATACATCCTGGTCATTATACGAGGCCTAACGCTGAACATCCAAAAGATACATTCCCGATGTCCAATTTTTCAACTTGAAAATGACATAAGAAAATTCAGACTAGGATTGGCACCTGGTTAACATGGCTTGGTTAGATCCCTGCAGTTTGTTCATCACCATATGTTGATAAGATAAACATTGCCAACTGTTTCTGTAAACACACTGACATAAACATTTCACCCTAATTGGGTGAGAAAAGCCATGAGCAGGGGAAATACATGTAAACAAACTTGCTTTCAAGGGAGGCTTAGATTTTTTTTCAGTCAGCCTATCCTCCCTTACACTAAAGCTGCTGGATGCATTGGCGGGATATTTTTTACTTCATATAAGTAACATATGCAGTACCCTATATTACCTCATATAATTTACATATGCAGTACCCTATATTAACTCATATAAGTTACATATGCAGTACCCTATATTACCTAATATAAGTAACATATGCAGTACCCTATATTACCTCATATAAGTTACATATGCAGTACCCTATATTACCTCATATAGGTAACATATGCAGTACCATATAT
>JAODFY010172375.1:0-10865 GCA_027580055.1 Paracaudina chilensis | reverse complement strand
ATTTTATGTGAGGCCCTGCCCCTCATTAATATTCACGACATCACCAAAAACAATATATACAAAATATGATATCATTCAAAATCACCTGCTTGAGATATCATGTTTACAAGCTATTTTGAGTGATTTAGCATAAGCCCTGCCCCCTCATGAATATTAATTAAATGAAATGTGAATGTAATGCGACAATGTACCACTCATCAACTTTCATCAGCATACCAAGTATGAAGCATATCGAACATACGTTTGCCAAGATGACATTTTAAGTATTTCACTTTAAGCCCCGCCCCTTCATCAATATTCAGGGCAGGTCCACCAAAAACAATAGGGTTCATGTACTCATTAGGGCCAATGTATATACCAAGTATGATATCATTCCATTTTCACCTTCTTGAGATATCGTGTTTAAAAGGTATTTTTTAGCGATTTAGTAGCATAAGCCTCGCCCACTCATGGATACTAATTAACTGAAATGTTCTGTCTTGGGAAAATGTAACATCATCAACTTACATCACTATACCAAGTATGAGCCAGGATCATTATTATATGGTTATAAGAAGTTGATGAGACACATGGTGGATAAGTTATTGACATTTTAAGAATTTTACTTTATAAGCCCTGCCCACTCATTATTATTAATGTAATAGACAACAAAAACAGGGCAAATCTAATATTTATGGGATATCTAATATATGACATTGATCCAGCATGCCATGAAATCACACACAATATACCTTCAGCATCGTAACCAAAAAAGAATATATAAAATGGAAAGGAAACAAGAAGTTGCATGAGTGAGAATAAATGAAAGACATTGAAGGCTAATAAAAACCCGAAACAAAATCAAGCGAGAGATTTGATTGGTTGAAGCGGAATTATTGTGCTTCAAAATCCCAATAAGTTTTTTTTTCTTGTTTATAATAAACAATTTGATATATTCTAGAAAATGCCAGAATGAAAACAGAGCAAATGAAAACCTGTATTTCTCTGTATGATTCATTGACATCATCGATGGCATCATAATAAACTTTCCTGCCAATGCTTCAAGTGTACATATCTGTTCATTACCCCCATCTGTCCTTACCTATGGTTTATGAAGAACCAAATTGTGGTGGTAAATGGTGGTTGTAATGTCTCCTACTCAAATGAGTGGTTTGCTTCTACATGCCATATAATCAACATAGACATTTTATTGGTCACAAGCTTTTGTTTTAAATTAAATATTATATGTTATATAAAACAATTTTATATAACAAAATATTTCATAATCAAATAACAAATATATATAAAAGCGAAATCTTCAGATTAGTTTTTTTGTATGTTAAATTAATTTGGTTTTTGGCAAATCCATCTACGATTAAAGCTACACCTCACTTAGCCCTGTTGTTCTGATAACCCAAGGAGGTACCACCATTTGTGCGAGGTGCAATTCTAATATGTATTTAGTATCACTTTAAATTCTTATTTTTTTCACTGCATCAATTCCAAATCACATCCTAAAGAAAGTCTATCTACTCGTCTTTTGCCCAAAATTTGAAATGAAAAACTTTGCCTAATACATCTTGCACATGAATGGTGGACCCCACTACGAGTGCCCCTTCCTGCATACATGACCCTTCCACATATTGTCACAATATGCTAAGCATCAACCTGCTAGGTAACAATCTACTAAGCAATATGTAGTACTCACCATAATACAGCCTTTGCTTCGTAGTACTTTCAAATTCTTGCATCCTCGAGCTAAAGCTTCAATACCGTTGTCACTAATCTGATCACACCAGGATATGTTCAGCTGGCTTAGCAGTGCACAGCCATCACTGTGTAAAGTAACACATTTGCAATTACTGAGATTAGGGGATGAATTAATTATCTCACCTTGGTCATCAATGCTATATGACCTAGTCTAGTATCAGGCACCAGTACCAAGTTTATATCATCATTTTCTTGTAATTAAGATTAGTAACAGTACTGAATGAATCTGACTTGGTCATCAATGATCACTGATAGCTGTATATGACCTAGTCTAGTATCAGACACCAGTTTATATCATCATTTTCTTGTAATTAAGATTAGTAACAGTACTGAATGAATCTCATTCGGTCATCAATGATCACTGATAGCTGTATATGACCTAGTCTAGTATGAGGCACCAGTACCAAGTTTATATCATCATTTTCTTGTGTTTGTAACAGTGGTACTGAATGAATCTCACTCGGTCATCAATGATTACTGATAGATGTATATGATCCAGGTCAAGTATCATCAGTTTATTCATAATTTACCTTATTGATTCGATTATCCAGGACTTGAATTAAGGGACGGCACCACAGGCTTTTGCCACCATGCCCTTAATTTTTCTTGTAAAATGCCCCTCAAAATTTGACCCTACCGATGGCTCAAATTTCTGCATTGATCAGAATTAAGTTGCTGAATGACTCATATAATAGTAAATTTTATGCACCAAGCATTTTCTCTCAAATTACTTTTGATACTAGATGTGTGTGTTTGTGTGTATTAATGGCGGCAATTGTGTCGTCTTCACAGCAATAAGCATTGGGCCTAAACAGCCTTGGGTATAGCTCCTACTCGGAAGTAAGGAGAGTGACGGTACAAGATTTGTGTTACTTTTTCGATCTATAGTGAACAACAATGGGGGGTGGGTGTTCATATGAAAAGAAAACAGTTAAAAAATTCCTCTGAGCACAATGATACATTCACATTAAAAAGATTAGTGATAGTACCAAAGCTTACCTTATTGATTTGAGTGTCTGATCACTGATAGCAGTGCACGATCCCAGATCTAGTATCATCAGTTTCTTGCTGTATTTACTGAGACTTGTGGCTGTACTGTCGGTTATGCTTTTGCAGTCATCAAGATTCAACTCTTCAATATTCCGACAATTTTCTGCAAAGGTTCTGATAGAGAATGGCATAATAAAAAACGTTTAGTCATTACTAATTCAACTCAACTTACACAACATTTAATTCTAAACCATTGTTGAGAGTGGCACGCAACAGGAATCAAGGCTTTCACACTAATTCTCTGAATTAAACGGGCCAGTGGTGGGTGGGGTGACGTGGATTGGGTACTTACTTTAAGGCATCATCTGTGACGCTTTTGCATCCTCTAAGGCTGAGGGCTTTCAGGAAACCGCCGCATCTTTTGGAGATGTTAGCAACAACAGGACCCTGTAGAGATCAAGTGTTGTGTGTCAAATATTTTTGTGCTCATCATGAGCAAAAAGTTGCTCTACCCAGGAGTCATGCACCCTGGCAAATCCACATCAACACCAGGATTACTAGGAATATACATGTGATGCTCATTTCATTTTCACTGGAAATAATATTTAAGAGACTTTTGAAATTGTTCTTTGTTGCCCTATATTTTTTCTTGCCTAAGAAATTAATTTCAATTACCAGGATTAATCTTGATCGGGTATCAGTGACATTGGCTGAAAAGATATGTCACAGTCTCAATTTTTCATTCTACATGCTAACATAACTTAACCGAGTATTCTGTGAGCAATACAACTAGTGCAGGACTTATTTAGCCTAACACCCAAATATAAAAATTATATGCAATTTTTTCATGAAGCATCCCAAAATGAAGCAACCCAAAATATGTTCCAAGACTTTTATTTTAATTCTACTTTATTTTTCTACTTTTACTTTATATAACAAATTTTAAGTCAAGGTTTCCAACTACAGTATGTTCTGGGGGTCTTTAAGTTTTAAATCGCTGCAATGAATGTTTGGTTAATAATTTTCAATGTTTCATAGATCTGTTTCTAGAAACAAATTTAATTAAAAATAAGAAATGATCTTTGATAAGCACATGGTTGCACAGTATTTAGAGTAGCCATAAAGTTTTTCTAAACATTCTTCTTACAACAGCAATTTCTTCCACATGTTTTAGCACACCAGACCTTTCATTAAAGAGGGATATATGATGGCTAAGGAATTACATTCATTTTACAGTTTGTGAAATTGTGCAGTATGGGTGGTGAGCCCCCACTCCCCATCACATATTGAAACTGAATAGCCCGCCACCCTTGCATGGAAAACAGGACAACACACTATACAATCAAGGGATGACAATTATTCCTCTTTAAAGTCACAAGACAATTCCACTATTCAAAATGCAAACAATGTGGCGTGAAATTTTTTCAAGCCGAAATCCACTTCAAATGTGTCATTTCTGCTGACGAAAGTCTTCACTGCTGTAGGAATTAAGTCACTTACACCCCTCATATTCTTTTTTATTTCAGGCTATATTAAGGCACTTGGAGGAGGCTTGAATATTTCTCCTGTGCAGCAGAGACCATGCAGTTTGTTTCATCATGTGTTGAGGTTTCTTTGATAAATGTCGATGGGATAACTCAGCTCACTTTAAGAGAGGGTTGGGCTTAAATATCCAGGAACAATAAATGTTACAAATAAATGTTACACTCTTTACATATGTGTGTGGCAACATGAAATTAATAGTTCATTGATATTAAGATTCTTTTTGTAATTAGGTATTTCTAATATTTTTTTTAAGAGTTCAGGGATGTGCCCAGGATTTTCAGAGTGCCAGGCGCCAGATGATGATTCCTGTTCTTTTTATATAAAAAGCAGAGCCTCCCTTTTTATTTTTTTGTTATATAATTCATGATTTTTTAATTGTTAGTGCCGGGTGGGGCCGCCCGGTGCCACCCAGCATGGGCACATCCATGTGTTGAAGAATGCAGTTCATTAGAATTTGTTTTAATCGATGAGGGACGACATTTATATATTCACATGATCTATTCACAATTGCAGTTGATTGACAGCAATAATCTACCTTCAAACCATCACCCACTTCAAACATATCATATCTGTTGTCTTCACTGCTATAAGTAATTTACCCTGCTCATATTTTTTATTTCAGGCTATATTATGGTGTGCAAAGGAGGCTTGAATAATTTCTCCATTGGAGCATGCAGATTAACTGTGTGTTTGCTTGATAATGTTTTTTTTTTTCAGGTTTATTCGATCATGTCCATGGATCTACTCAGCTCATTCAAGATGTTTGGCTTTGTCCAGAATCAATAAATGTTATACTCTTTGTGTATGGGGCCATTACATCCATGTATTCCACTGAGAATATTATTAGTGTTTTTTAATTAGGTGACTCATCTTTTTAATCATTTCCAAAGGATTGAAGAATAGAGTTAATTTGGAAAATTTGGAACATTTCCCTATAGATGGAAGTGGTTATTCACAGGGCCGCCCTGCAAAAAGCAGTTTATTGTTCTTATTAGCAAGGCCAGGCAACTATGCGAGCCAATCAGCACAAAGAATTTTGGTTACTCATTTTGTTCTACTACCGTAGTAAACAAGCTAAATCACTATGAAGGTGGCACAGAAGATTAAGGCGATTTATTTTTAATTCCTTACAGCTTATTTTGGCAGGCCGACCCTGTGAATAGTGAGATTGTTTATGGTACTTACACTGTGGCCCTGCGAACAGTGCAGGGCAGTAGTGCTGCCTGCCCTGTGTATATTCCAATTAAAATTAGAGTGCAGTTAATGCAAATTTTACAATTATAAATTTTGTTAGGTTTATAATTTTTTTTTACAAAGATTTGTATTTAATTTTTTTACATTTTTTTGTTTTACAAAAGTTTATATATTCTTACTAAGGTTCATTAATGTGTACAAATGTCATATTTTTTTACAAAATGTTTAGGGTTATAAATAATTTAACTGCGAAACCTTTGCTTAATGCTTGCTAGTGTATCAACTAAGGGTTTTGACCAATGGCAGAGATTTTTTCCCAATTACTGTGTGAAAACCAGAAAACCCAAAGGTTTTGTGGTTCCAATGCCGATGAGATTTTATGAAATAATTGAAGTCAGAATTTTTTATTGTAATATACCTGTATTGTACTTATTACCAGACAACTGAACCCAGAGTGAAGCTGATCAGACATACAGTTGCACTCATGAATATAAATGAAATTTCATTTTCATGTGGCACTACCAACCTACCAAGTATGAAGGTGATTAGACATATATTTGATAAAATATTGACATTTTAAGAATTTGATTACAAGCCCCGCCCACATATTCATGTAATGGACAAATAAAACAATGAGGTCCATGTCGTTGTTGAGATATCGTGTTTACGAGCAAGCTGTCACATCACACACACACATACTGTACACCTTCGGCATCGTAACCAAAAATTAATGGGGGAGTCCTTGGACTGTTACTAATTTTGCAATGGCCTTACTTAATGCTGACAATACATATATTATACTCACAGAGTTGAAAAAAATAATAAAAGGTATCTTTTCATCTCCTGTGTATTTTCTGTAACACAATATACTTTCAATAACCATAAAAATATTGGTGCACTTTGATCAACTCTGGTACAAGCTGACATCCTTCATCAGCTAGTAATAAAATGACAGGAGTTTTTCATGCCCAGAGGTGCCAAGGTATTGATATTTTTTCATGTACAAAAATAAAGGACTATAAATAAATTATGACGAACAATTAGTTTTTAAAGTAGGAGTTAAAGGTGTGAATGGAATTTTGCAATGTTCCAATACCCCACTCAACACAATGTTCCATATTCCATTTATTACCAAAATGTCAGTTTGTACAGTGTATTATTCCTACCCACTTTTTCAGCTGTCTAAAAATCTGCAACCAGGAGTCATATCCTACACTGCATGGTGTCCCAAATATTTTTATTCCACAACAAGTTTAATAAATAAACTTTTGGAACTAAAGATCTATGAGTTTTGTCAGACTGGCAATGTTCGGCGGGAAATTGTCCCGGGGGGGGAGGCATCCAGTCACGGACATAGCTACAAGTAGGCTGTTTAGCCTAACAGCCAAAACAATAGGATGAATCTTTTGTTCTTCTGCATAATTTGATCATGTAATTTTGTTTATTTACCTATATAGTCAAAATATCTGGGTGTTATGAGTCGCTTCATTATAGCAAACCTTTATATAATGCAGTTGAAGCTATGTACAGACCGCTCAAAGACATGGAAGGACAAAGTGACCTCTGCTGTGCTACAAGTCTGCTAAATCACAGTATTATGAAATAATTCACGTTATATTCACATGAGTTAAGTACAGTGTATGTCTGTATGTGCTATATATTGACCAAATCTTATTACTTGGTTTGCTAATATATGAGCAACATACCTTGTACAACTACTACGTTGCATAACCTATTTTACTGTGATTCAGCACCTGGCACAACTTTCTTCCAGTGGTGGTCACACATCCTTTATTGCCACCCAGAATCTTTCATTTTGTGATATAGCTACACTAATGAAATTGGCTAATTTTGTGAAATTTACATAAACATATCACACATAAACTTGATAATTTGTGTGTACAGCATGTCTGATATATAGCATATATATCACACATAAACTTGATAATTTGTGTGTACAGCATGTCTGATATATAGCCTACTGTAATTGCAAAATACATTTTTGAAGCATTTCACATATTTCTCATCAATCTGTGATGTGAAACGTTGGTTTAGAATTATTTATCATCATGCCAAATAAGGGAATGGGGTCGTTTATATAACTCGTTTTGACATCAAATTGGGCTGTTTGCTGTTTTGAGTCCTACTTTAAATGTTCATGCTCATCGAGGCAGTAAAAGTCTTTTTACATTTTAAACTCCCAATAGGATAGGATAGAGAATATTCAACATCATATGATGGCGAGCAACTCTATGTAATTCAAACATTTCATGAGAATCCACAGAAGATCAGATTATTCATAGTGAATTTATGATGGGTAACATAAAACTAACATTGAAAGTGGAAAACATTTCACATAAAATCAATCATTTCCTTGGTATTGGGTAATAGAAGCTGGCCAATAAATTATTTTTTTTACGCATTAAAACCCACAAGGATTGTCTTTCTTTATTTAATCATCCATATTTGCAATGGTTATATACAATACTGACAGATTTGTCATTTGTTTTAAAATCATCATATGACACAAATGTAAACTTTAACATATGTTTGTGTGATGAATGTCCCATAGAAGAGAAATTAACTATCATATAAATTAGGGTATAAAGAAATACTAAAGAATATACTGACATTTTAAAACATTGAGATCTGGATGCTGATTGCAGTGTTTTGTTTAACTTTTCTCTTGCATAAGGATAGAATTGTTGGTTTGTCTTTCCTTTAACTCTTTGTGTGTATAATTGATCCACACTGGTCCAGTTATATACTCCTGTCATGCAGAGACCAATAATATACTGTATACTCCTCTTCAAGTGAATGTGCATTAATACACAACTTCACCAGGCTTCAACTGAACCCATTTAAGAGTCAAGCTTTTTTGAAGGTTTTTCCTTTTCTTGATCTACTCTTCTAAGATACAGTGAAGTAGAATATTCTGTCAAATTCAAGCAGAATAAGCCAACTGGATTGGATGGATGGTCATCAATTACTCCGTACATTGCTCATCACTTTGTGTGTCTACAGTAAATATATGTGTTTGATCTCCATGCATTTCAAGCCTGCTATCCAACTCTAACACAGTTTGTACATGTAAGCAATGTTAGCATTTTGAAAATGTGTTTAATTTACATAGATATACATGTAGCCTGCAACGTGACATATTAAATAGAAGTTTGGCAATGTTTCAAAAGATATAACTGTAAATCCAAATGAAAGTGACACAAACAGCCCTTCCATTACATTTTATGATTCCTGCTTTTCTTTTCACCTCCTGAAAGTGAACAGTTATCAATTTCATCTCATGTATTCCCATTATGCCTGCATCTCATAGACCCTCCCTGTATCCTTACACAGTAAATCACTGACAATAAGATTCTGTTAGCCAAAAGAGCTTGGTTACAAAACACAATGTTCTCTTATTTACGATCTATACTGTACTGGCGACAAGGCCCCGTTTTGACAGCGCTCGACGTATAGAACGCCACTATCTGCCACCATTTAATATGTTGTGAGTTCCACATATACGATTGAGTCATACGCACATTGCCTTGCACTATGGGTTATGATTAGTCTGAGCCTAATAATAATGTTCTAATGCTCACAATATGTGAAATGAGCTATGAACAAGATACCAGCACAATATAAACAAACATAGACACAAATGAGTGGCAATGATAGCAATGCGTATTTATCAAGGGCATAATTCAATATGGTAAAATATGGCAGGTTGCATACCTGAAAAAATGTTAAGAAAAACGTGATGGATTAATAACCATCTGAGCAAATAATTTTGGTAACATGTGATGAGATCAGGGATGAAGCTATTTAAAGTAAAATTTGGTTTAATACAAAATGGTCTAAGGTGCTAGAATGATGATGACAAATTACCACGATTGATTTAACATCATGCTGTGTACAAGTGATCAAACTCAATGTCGACCCAAATATAGTGGTGATGTGTGTCACTTTGGGAAGGGAATAAACAGAATCACATATTGTTTCAGCCTAAGTTTGGGCTACATTTTGAATTTGGTTGGTTTTGTCTCTGCTTTGGAAATTAGAGATGGGTGGAAGATAGCTGGGCGTCGCCGCCCACCATGACTACCACTCTGGTTGAGCAGGTTGACATAGTTGAAGGGGGTACTGCTATCATAAAGACTGCAACAGAAAACAACAATGTAAAGGAGCTATATCCCAAAGATAAATCAGTCTGGCAAAACTCCCAGATCCTTCGTTTCATATGTTCCAAACTTCTTTATTTTATTGATAATATGTGCAACTGGGAGAACAAATATAATGAGAAGATTCTATGATGGGATTCCTGCTTGAAGATTTTCAGTTACAATAAATTTGATCAATACAATTGATTTATTTTTGGGAGATATATTTTTAAGGCTTTTCATATGATGAACTCAAATATGGGGCAATCATCGAATGATAATTGTGTACAAGTTTCATTAATATCTGTAAAAGACTCAGGTTTACTGGTAAATGGGTTTGAAACAGAAATGTGTATCATTAAAACATGTTAGTGTACCATGCATAGGGGACCTTAGATTCACATAACTGAATATCCTGACTGAACCACTACATGTACAACAGGATCCATCATAACTAACTTTCATTCACCTAAATCCTGAGCAAGAGAACATTTGATTTTTCCAGATGACCTAAGTTTGCCCCTAGATGACCTTCAACCTGAAATTCCTGATCATCCCTAATGACCATATTTATTTGTAATAATTGTTTCTTCAGAAGGTTGCACTAGTCTGACTTTTGTAATTCACATCAATAAAACTACCACTGAAACCTAAATAAATGGTTTGTTGATGGAAACTGGCAATCTATATTCACACTATCCTATTTCTTGAGAAAATGATTCACACTTCAGTGTGATATTTAAGTGTTGAAGAGCAAGGTTGCTGTAATTAATTAGATTTTATGTGAAAGCAAAACATTCCTGTCACTAAATTAAAGAGCAGTTCAAAATGTCCTTGATTTCTTAAAAAATCAATCAAGATCACAGTCTGATCTACAATGTAACCTGATCTTGGTTGTAACTTGTATGATTCTAATCCTATGACATAAACATGCTCATTCAGAAACCTTCTATGAGATCAGTCTAATGTTCAATGTACATCTCATCTCCATTATAACTTGAATGAATCTAACTGTACAACATAAACATGTTCAGAAACCCTCTTCAAGACCAGATAGCATATGAAAATGTATGCCTTTGTCATTCGAAACTTGTCCCAAAATATCAACCGTATCAGACCCTGCTGCTAGGAGTTATTTCATTAAATGTCTAACCAGAAAACCAAGAGGTTTTGTGATTCCTTGCTGGTCTCAAATTTAAAATTCTGATGATTAAAAAACATTTAACT
>JAODFY010172264.1:0-10866 GCA_027580055.1 Paracaudina chilensis | reverse complement strand
CATCTGCTGATCGTGATAGAGGTATGCTATATTTAAAGTAAGTTGAGAGATCAGGTCCCATATTGTACAACAATCGATTCCGGACCATCAGGTGACTGTGCACGATCACTGACTGCCCGTACCATTCATCTGCTGATCGTGATAGAGATATGCTATAAAGTAAGCTGAGAGATCAGGTCTCATATTGTACAACAATGGATTTAGGATCATCAGGTGACTGTGCATGATCACAGACTGCCCGTACCATTCATCTGCTGATCGTGATAGAGGTATGCTATAAAGTAAGCTGAGAGATCAGATGCACAACAATCGATTTGACCTGTGACCTAACAATGCAAGCAAGATGAAAAATAAACTGTCACTAAATAAATTTCCCTTGCAGGATATCATACATCCTTCCCTGACAAAGATCTACTAAATGTCTTGGGGTTTTGGAGGTGTTTCAGATGAACCTGTACAGCGACTAGTAATTATTAAAACAAAGAAAGCTACCAGGTAAGTACAGATGGAGGGTGGGGATTATTAAGTCCTGTTAATAACAGAAAAAAAGATAAGTACTACCATAGTTTTTCTTTTTTTATATAAATACATACATTCAGGGGCATATAAAATACATTCAGGGGCATATATAAATACATACATTCAGGGGCATATATAAATACATACATTCAGGGGCATATACATACATTCAGGGGCATATATAAATACATACATTCAGGGGCATATATAAATACATACATTCAGGGGCATATATAAATTATACATACATTCAGGGGCATATATAAATACATACTTTCAGGGGCATATATACATACATTCAGGGGCATATACATACATTCAGGGGCATATACATACATTCAGGGGCATATATATAAATACATACATTCAGGGGCATATATATAAATACATACATTCAGGGGCATATATAAATACATACATTCAGGGGCATATATAAATACATACATTTAGGGGCATATATAAATATGTACATTCAGGGGCATATATAAATACCTACATTCAGGGGCAGACATGTTACTACTGTAATTCTCTGCAGTAGGTATTTCTAGGAGCACGGGGACCACGACATTGCACTGCTAGCCCACTTTCTTGAGCATCTAGCGTGGCCATGGAAAACTCTCCAGTGGTTAGATGTATCACTTCAGAATGTGAGGACAAAACATATGCAAATCACATACTGCAGGCTTAATGCAGTGGGGATGATCCTGTCATTTCTGGACAATGATAAAATCATTCCGTGTGTATTTCCCTGAAATGACAAGGTATATAACTGCTAGCTAGTCTAGCAGTTCTTTCCTGGGCAAAATTCGGCAGTTACTCGCATTACATTTTGGTCAGGTTTTGATCCTTTAAGCTACTATGGCAGGCCTTCTCAACTGGCGGCCCACGGTCCAGATCCGGCCCACGGCGACCTGAACAGTGACCCCCGGCCGTATACAAATTTTAAAATATTTATTTAAACAAGAGCCCAAGGGCACTATGGTTCCTTGCTTAGGGGTATATGACAACGATAATTATATACATAACATTTAGCATTTTGGGCCCAAATTGGTACAAATAATTGTGGGCCCAAATAATTGAGGGCAATACATGGAGCAAATCTCATCACCATTTTACCTCAAATGACCCCTGGTGACCTCCATATTTTTTTGTAGAAAAATAGAGTTTTTTACAAAATTATATGTAGAAATGGGTGGTGTTGGTGATTTTCAGTTAATCCAAAAATGAGTGCGCCCTCATTTTCAGTTTGGTATGGTTTTAACCGATTTTTAACTGCTGTTGTTTAAACCGATATCGCTATGCAGCCCGCGACACTCTGTGCGCCACATTGCGAATGCCTTGCAGTAGTTTTTAGTATTTCATTGTCATTTATCTTTGCGTAGGGTAATATGTAGGATAAACATGTTTGTGTATCAAGTTCAAACGGCCTCCCATAGATAAGGCTTCGACAAAATTAGTCTTGGTAACGATTGGCTCCGTACGTAGAGACGGGCTCATAGAACTAGGTCGCTGTCTTTGACATCGAGCCGAGATAGAGTCTCGCCATCTTTGCGGGTAAGTTGTTCTGATATTATCGAATCATGATAAACTGATTCCCAGTGTAATAGAAGGAATTCCTAAAAATGTGTATGTTGCAATACTAATTAAATATATGGAAAATTCTAGACCGCTGTGACGAATCTTGAGACAAGCCCTAGTGTTTATGTTTGCACGTTAGGCTCCTATACTTGAGGAGTTTGGTGGTCACAGTTGCCGTAAATGTTATCATGTTAAACCGAAGATTTCACCTTTCTATGATATGACATTGAACCTAAATCGTAGTATGATTCTGCGCAGTTGTTCACAAAATGTATTAAGTTGTGCAGGGATCATATGAAACATGACATGACATGCTTTGTTTATATTAGTGAATTATGTATTAGCAGTATGTGAGTGGCATTGGGACTTCAGGGATCATGTGAGTGTTATGTATTAGTGTTATTAGCCTTGTGTAGGCATCCAAGTGGTCAGGTCAGTATGGGATTGTATTTATTAAATGGTCACCATACAAGTGATACCCTATGACATGTTCGACATCTGATAGGTCAGATGTGAGGTCATATGTGTCAGGGCCTATGGTAACCAGGGGGTCACATGAAGTGATTGTTGCTTGGCTGCTGTACCTTGCATGTAAGAAAATTTGAGTGTAGCCTTGAGGTCCTTTAGCATAGGAATGTTGTCAACCGTTTGAGGTCATGACATGTTTATAAAGGAGTAAGTTCAGACAAGGCTTAATTAATTACATCTACAATTAGACTTGTATACATTCTTGTTGTGGATGTATTTCCATTGAATGGGAATTGTGGAAGGATAATTCACCTTTATATGTTCACTTGTGTTTTATTACATCTGGTTATATAAGTACATCTGGCTTTACAGGAGCATAGTATCAGTGAGGAGCTCACAAGTACACGCTGATGGCACTGAGCTAATTTGGGGGTAAAGAGCGGTCATATTGACGTAAGAATGCGTTCCATGTTTACATTTTAATTGCTTCATTCAGTCTCATGTATTCACATGTTTGAGCATTATTGACTAGTTTCTGGTACAGTATTGACGTAATGTTCTTAATAATATTGATGTGTCTTTAATGAAGTTGTAGATGGAAGTTGTTTGACCTACAGTAAGTGCCCTATGCAATTATGTGAAACGTGTGGTTCTAAGGTCGTACATGTTGCAAGGTTTCATGAAGTAATCTACCGAGATTTGGTAAACCATACTTTTACATTTGCATGACGTAATAGCAGTTTGCTAATACTATACCGTTATTTTGTGTTAAATAAATAGATGAAACTCAAGCAACGTCTTACTGGTCTGTCATTGTGTCTGCGTTGGTGTGAGTTGCCTCTAAGATGCCCTCTATTTTTTATTGTTCCCGTGCGGTGCGATTAACATTCATTATTTTCACTCATTCATTGATATGTTCATACATTCATCATTTTCACTCATTCATTGATATTTTCATACATTCATCATTTTCACTCATTCATTGATATTTTCATACATGTATTATTTTCACTCATTCATTGATATTTTCATACATTCATCATTTTCACTCATTCTATGATATTTTCATACATTCATTCTTTTCACTCATTCATTGATATTTTCATACATTCATTATTTTCACTCATTCATTGATATTTTCACACATTCATTCTTTTCATTCTTCATTCTTTTCACTCATTCACTGATATTTTCATCCAATTATTAAATATTTCCATGCTTTCATGCATTCATATTTTTGCCTGTTCATTAAATATTTTTCAAGATGTTTCTTCAAAAAGCCGCTGACATCTTTTGTAATTTAACAAAACAATTCGCTGTCTTAACCAAAACAAGTTAATCCTTCTAGTTCTTACATGCAACATTGCCATTGAACTGAAAACAAGCTTGAAACTAAATATTTTAAATTATACTTGACAAGCAAACAATATAACTGCCATCATATCCTTTGTTTCAAATAACTGAAACAGAATCTACTCACCGGCTTTGCTGGGCTTAAAATCCTTCACCATGCTCAACAGAACTTCAGGCTCATAGATTTTGGCCTCCACATTCAGTCGATGCAAAATTGCAAAGAACGCCGACTCCACCGTCGATATTTCACGGAGACTGACAGATATCAGCTGGTGGTACCGCAGGAGTCTGTAACACGCCTCATAGGCCAATCTGGTTTTCCCTGCCCCAGGCATCCCACTGATGCAGACTACATGGACATGGGATTGTTTCTCATTTAATACACCTATGACGCTAAAGAAGATAAAAAGTATGGGTAGAGTGAAATTTAATTTTTGAACGGTATTAATCATTTATATCATGTATACATATTTTAAATTACTGTAAGGTCAGTTTTTCTCAACCTTTTACCTTTTAGGACCATTTAATAACTGTAAACTTATTCTGAATTAAATACATAGTCTTACTTATATCTAGCCTGGTTTGTTGGTTTTTCCAGAACATTTTGAGCCCCAACTTTGGGTTGCAAATCCTGCTCTAGTATATAACTGATTACTGTTCATATGTGACAATCCTGCCAACCCTCCGAGATTCGCCCGGATTTGTATATTGTATGTAGTTACTACAAGTACATCTAGCAGCGGTACTACTGTATACTTAAGGTAGTGTACCAATGAAAGAAAAGAAATTTTGTGTTATTTGACCTATAATTAAATAATCCAGCTGAAACAATATCGAGTTAATTAAATAAAATTGATATAGTTTCAGCTGGATTTTGTAAAACTCCCTATTTTGTAAACTTATCCCCATGCAAATTACATATTCAGGACTTTAATCTTGGTTTGTTGGTTTTTCAGAACATTTTGTGCCCCAAATTTGGGTTGCAAAATCCTGCCCTAATATATAACTGATTGCTGTTCATGTGTGACAAACCTGCTAACCCTGCCAGAGTCTCCAGGATTTATATGATGTACATACATACATTTAGCAGTGGTGCTACTGTATACTTATGGTAGTGTACCAATGAAAGAAATGAAATTTTGTGTCATTTTACCTATAATTAATTTATTATTTATTCAATTATTATATTGTTTCAGCTGGATTTTGTAAGACTCCCTATTTTGTTCCTCATCTCCCTATTTTTTGGGGAGAACATTTTAAATCTTCCTATTCTTGTACATGGTACACTGTAGGGTGATAGGACTGATGGGAGAATGAATGAATGATGTGTCAAGGGTATGCTCTCAATTTAGGTTGAATTTATTTGGATCACCATGCATTTTGCTCTTCATCTACTGCTTGTACTCAGATCCTGTTCATCAGATTAAGAGAAGGAATCAGCTCATGTATAAAACCAAAATCATGAAAGAAAATTTATGCTTTTCTTTCAATATAGCGACATCAGGCGACATCTGCAATAACCAGTAGTCGTACATTAGCCAAACTCAACCTTTACACTACAATGAAAAACTTCATTGCTAAACACACCTCTCCAACAAGGTTTCCCTGCCAAAAAATGGTCCCTCCAGGCCGGACGATTTCTTATTGTACTTCTCAGCCACGACTGCCCACTCCTGTTCATATATTGCAATTTCTTCTACTAGGTCAATCCGTCCCAGAAGATCAAGGGCCGTCTTTAAAATTCCCACATCGTTTTCGTTCAAAAGTCGCTTCTGTTCAAGGACATCGAACAGCTGGAGAGGTTCTCGCAAGTTCCGCTTGAAGTCCTGTCCGAGGTGATCTTTCAGTACATCCTTCAAAGCTTGAGAGTCGCTCTCTTCCAGTTGTTCCGACAGATACACAAGCAGGTGCCTGTACTTGCTGATCTCGTTGGTGTTAGACGACATGGTGACTCAAAGTAATCGTTGTCCTTCAATGATACTTGGAATGAAGCACAAGATGTCACAGCTCAAGAGTCATTTGTTCATTCTAAAACAGATGCAAAAGATTAAAAAATTAACATTACATGTAGGACTACATGAATTATGAATTAGGCCATACACCTAAATAATTGGCATACAATTTCTTACGTCAACAATCTTTGCATGAAACATTGTACTTTTCAGTATTGCCGAGACATGTCCCATGAACTTCCACCAGCAGGATAGGTGTCCATGTGCTGACTGAGGTTAGGCCTAATGCTGCATTTCATTTGCCTTGTGTTTACATTACTCACAACTTCAGGAATCATGAACATATTCCTATACCAACTGTACTGTGCGTTTACAATTTCACAGAATCATATCACATCACTAAGTATTAAGTCTTTTAAAATTTAGTGTTTCATACTTTCATACTGTATCGATCTAGATGCATGTATTAATAATGTTATATTGGATCTAATGAATGACAGAAGGCATATATATTTATGATTATAATCAAGCTTGGTTTAATTCTAGTATCGATCTGGTCTTTGCGGGGGTATACAGTATATGTCTAGATTCATTACATTCAAGTCATGTTACACATACCAATGGTGAACTTGAGTACTTGACTTACTGTACTGGTCACAATTTCAGCATTATTTTATCAGCAGTCATGAAGTCAAGGTCGTTGTGGAATTCCCATTTTAGGACCCATGTTCACAAGTTCCGAGCTTAAAAGGATGGTCCACAATGTTTACACACACTGTTACAAATGGAATGCAGCGTAACACTAACAAAGTAACAGTTGTAAAATTTGGCCTGATTTTCCTACCACATGATTTTAATGATTGAAGTAAAAAATCGTGAAAGTTTGTGATTTTTGGAATGTTTTCAACATGAGATCTCTTCCCATGCCCCGTACGTACTAATAGGCCTAGTACACATTATTACTCAATATAGTTCAGCTAATAACGTTAGGTTTAACGTTAGGCTAGACTAAGTTAGGCCTAACGTAACTTACCTAGCCTATGCATATGATTTTAGTATACATTAGCTAACGTTAGGCCTAACGTTAGGCCTAACAGTTAGGGCTAGGCCTATTTAGAATAGACTGCTGGTACCCAAAATTAAATCTTCACAAAACCAAATGAATCACCTTAAATTTAAACGTGAATTTAAACTTGTTTTGCGATGACTGCTGTCTGCTTTATTAATATTTTGTCCTAGGGTAACTGGCTTCAAGCAGGGAAAGCCCCTGGATAAACAAAGAGGGCGCTGTTAGAGGGCGCACTCTTAAAGTTACTGTCAGAATATGAATCTATCCCTCAATCTGCTCACCCAATGCTCAAGAATACATAATGAATGATATTAGTTTAGTTAAGTAAATAAGGATCAAGAAGGACCACAGAAAACCCTAAATTCTCCCACAAATAAAAAACTATCAACAGCATCCTATAAAAAAAAGTATAAAATAAGAAATTCCATTCTATAACTTTTTCTGATCTCCTCGAGTTCTTATGTTAAAATAAAACAATGCCTCCAAATCCATTAACGCTTTTAAGTTAAATACCTTTTATAAGATGACCACGTAGTCTATTAAGCTTTATAGGGGAGTAAGGTAAACTCGGGCACGCAATCTATTAAGGACAGTCTATTAAAGGAACTGATCAACATAAACATAGTAACCCTTCTCAGAACATACTCAAGCATGAGCTTGTCCTAAAAATAATGAGGAATCCATGCCTGAACAGCATACTCAAGATGAGGCCTTACCAGCGGATTCCACAGCCTTACAACAATGTCCTTGTGAAGAAAAGTAAAGTTGCGTTAAATCATACCTAAGATCCAATTTCCTTTCCTATCAGATTCAGCACAGTGTTAGACTGAAGACTTTAGGGAAGCATCAATATACACCCCAAGATCTTTCTCAACTTTTACCTTCCGCAGCCCCATGCCCCTTCAGACTGTACTGACTTTTATTACCATTGTATCACATTACATCTCTCAACATTGAAAAACATCTGTCACTCCCTATAGTTAGACCAACTTACACCTTATCGTAAGAGCTCACTAGCTGAACAACTTATTCTAGCATCGTCCACAGAAGGGACTTCAAAATACAGCCATATCATCCGCAATTTCGTAACCCTGCAAACAACCGAGTTGTCAAAATCGTTAACATAAGCTATAAATAACAATGGACGAAGGACTGAACCTTGAGGTACACCACCAGTGACCTAGTCTGTCACACAGACAACCCCTAATCCAACTCAAATTGAAGATTACTATCAGATTTTCATGACTCTTCAACTTCAGAAGCAAACGCTCTTGCGGAACTTTATATAGATAAGTTACATTTTGTAGTGTGCCTTCTCACACTTAAGTATAGGTTAGGGTGATTTTTCTTTAAAAAAAAAAATAGGATGAAGCTTTAGTCCTATTAAAAAATCTCCTAACATTCTGTGCCGCCTTCGCCCTCGCGCTGGTTGATGAAGGGGAAATTCCCGTGACCATGGAAGCCCAAAATAAGTAAACAGAGGGCGCTAGAGCAAGTTTTGCCTTGTTATTAAAATTACGGTGGTGGATTTGATTTGAAAGCGATGGCGTTAGTCTAATAAAGAATCCACGAAGGAGACTTCCAACTTTATTCACTTGTCTTACCCAACTCATATGGGTACGTTATTAGTAGCCAAGTTAGCCGAACGTTTGTCCCATGTTGTATTAAAATGGAACACTAACTCGAAATGACTGACCTTTAGCTAGCCTAGGCCTAACATTTGGTATTAGCAGCTAGCCTAACGTTAGCCTAGCCTAGACCGGGTGCTGGTTTTGTGTGGTGCAGATAATCCTTGTAGTGGTATGGAAACATAAAGTGACTTTGAATTAGGCCTTACGTAATGCTAACGTTAGATATCACTTGTGTTAGTTTTCAAGGTTATTAAATTGGGCCTAAGCCTTTGAATTATAAAACTTAGGCTAAGCCCATATGCTGCATGCAGTATAGCCTAGGCCCCTAGCCCACCATATTTGGAAATTATGACAAGTTGGGGATTATGACAGATTAAGATGGGAATTCGACCTTTCTAAATCTAAATTATCTGTCACATATGCCTATAGGCTAACCTAACATGGTTTTCCTCAACGTTCAGTCCTTGATCCTTTGTTATTATTTATAGCCTAGGCCTAGGCCCTATATTAATGATCTTGTCATACGTGGATGATAGATTGATACTATTACTAAGCTTTATTTTGAAGAACTCTTCTGTGGATGATGCTAGAAGCCTAGAAATAGGCCTAGAATTGTTCAAAGTGATCTCGATAAGGTGTTAAGTTGGTCGGAGCAACTAGGCTTAGGTCCTAGTAGGCTATAGAATACAGGTCCACTTCAGACATCCTTTGTGAAATGGGGTCACACCTCATTGATTCTTTTGAGAATGACAATAGATTGGCAAATTACTTGGAAGGAAATGAGAAGTGGACCTGTATTCTATAGTTGTACTAGTTGGTCTTACTATAGAGAGTTGCAGATGCTTTTCAATGTTGAGAAATGTAAGGTGATGCATGTTTGGAATTGTATAGGCCTATATATTTTCAGTAAAGTCTGAATGGACATTTCAAGCACAATATTAAAATGCACCATAATTGCTTGTTTCTGTTTTTTGTTTGATTCAGGCGACATAATTCAGCATGTCGGGCATCACTCTGATGGCCGAGAGTGATACCATGAGTGGGATTGAACCTCTAGATGGTGTATCAGAATCATCAATTCCGCTTAGCCCGCCTCAGGATGGGAAAGACATTTCTGCTAGAAGTAGTGCTAATACCGCAGAGCTCTTAGCATCCACTCTTCAACAGGCGGGTCAGATTTTTATTTCTGATACGGAAGACTCTCCTACAACAGTGGGGTTGAATGAGAGGCACACTGCCATCGGAGAAAATGATAAGAATGTTCATCTCCCCTGGAGGGATGATGATGCCCAGACAGTCTCTTCAATTTTTTCTCCACTCTCCAACGGAATTGGCAAAACGCATTCTGAAGAAAGAACTTACAACTCCCAAAGAGGAGAAATTGTCTCTCAGGGTTTCAAAAAGACTTCACAGGAGTTCAAAGGGTTTCGTTCATCTGTGCTTACTCCCCCCAAAGTAGAAATGCTCCAATCAGATGAGAGCCATACTAAGTCGCATACATTTCCGTCCGAGGTGCATCATCGTGGGATGAGTTTGGATGGCAAAAGTTCAAACCCTCTTGTCCTTGATCGGAGGAGAGACTTTGTTTCCAAATTCAATCAGAGTTCGACCGATAGGTCCGGAACTGAGAGAAAAGCCATGGCACAGGTAGCTCAGAAGCAGCGGGTCAGAGGCCATTCCCAGGATAGATCATGGGTGAGTAAAACTATAAAAAAAAGAGAAAGAAAAAAAAAAGATAGATAGATAGATAGATTAGCTTAGATAGATAGATAGACCATAAATAGACCATCAATTTCCCCAAATATATTTTAGTGTTATGTAGACTATATTTGACTGGTATTTCTTTTGCCTAATAGCTTATTGCAAACCATTTAAATATAGACTTGCCCTCAGTTTTTTATGCCTTGTAACCATAAATATCACCATGTTACTTCATAATCATCTTTGCATGTTTGTTTGGTGTTTGTATAAACAGAATCAGGAAGGGGACGATTACTCAAAAGACCTGTCTGGCCAGTACCTCTTCAGAGACTACGAACAACAACGACACTCAACTGACAGCACTCTTACCGAACAACTCTTACGGTAAGAACTGCAGCATTACTGCAGCAAGGTCATCATAGGTTAATGTAGTCTCTTCGTCGTTTGATTTTGGGGCAAGACTAGTTAGCGAATGGTAAAATGGAATTACTTTGCCGAAAACGCCTTTATTGTACAATGGGAATATTTTCAAACTTAACGGTCATGTGATCCGAGGTCACCAAAGGTCAATTAATGTTAAGAAACTAGTATTTTT
>JAODFY010172153.1:0-10868 GCA_027580055.1 Paracaudina chilensis | reverse complement strand
AGCTTCCTTTTCAAGCTGTGAATAGTTTTGCTCGGCTTTTGCCAAGGTTCTAGATGCATACGCAGTTGGTCGCTCCTCGCCTAATATTTTATGAAAAATTACGGCGCCAATACCACGTGGCTTGCACCAACGGTCAATGTTACATCCTTATCAGGATCGTAATAGACAAGCACTGCCTCCGAGCTTAAGATTTCTTTCACTTCATCAAAAGCATCGTTGCATGCTTTAGTCCACTCGAACTTAGAGTTGCTCCTGATATTTTCTATAGGCCCTACAATGGTTGAAAGGTTTGGGATAAACTTTCTGTAATAGTTTATGAATCCTAACAATGATTGTACTTCATGCACACTCTCAGGTTTTGGAGCAGCCTTTAATGCTTCAACCTTACTTGGTGCAGGATGAAGCCCTTCCTTGTCCACAACATGCCCTAAATACTCAATTTGATCCCCAAAGAGTACACACTTTTCCCTCTTTACTTTCACGTCAAATTGATTCAACTTTTCTAGGACCGCTAATAGATTCCTTCTATGTTCATCATCGTAATTTACCAGTGATAATAATATCATCTAAGTGTTGATGGTTACATATGTTCTTGATTCTACGTCAAGCTCTATTTGTTGATATGTGGAAGTTAAATTCAGCTTAGAGAACTTCTGTCCTACATTCAACTTTGCATACAATTCATCAGGCCTAGGGAGAGGGTACTCTGTCGTTTCGAGTTGGGAGTTAATGGTCACCTTGTAATCCCCACAAAGTCTTATTTTTCCATCAGGCTTTTTTACCGGGACTACAGGGGCTGCCCATTCGGAATATTCCACTTTTTCCAGGATCCCCTCTTTTACCAATCTGTTTATTTCATCCGTCACTTGCTCTTTAATTGCAAATGGGATGGGGCGGGGTTTGAAAAATTTGGGTTTTGTTCCCTTTTTGACTTTGAGCTTAGTTTGTATCCCCTTTACTTTTCCCAGCTCCCTACTAAATACCCCACTATTTGACATATACTCTTCAATGCTTTATTTGGGATCCTTTGGAATTTGTACATTCTTTATGCTTTGCCAATCCAAAGGTAATCCAAGTAGCCAATCCCTTCCTAGTAAAGCCGGCCCATTACCGTCTACAACATATATAGGCAACATTTGTTCATGACCATTGTACTGAACTTTTACGACTCCCAAATAAGTTTTCAACACAACCCTTGTTGGATGCAACTTAACTTTTGACTTAAGTCCTTTAAAAGTCTCTTTGGGAATTAGAGTAACTCCAGCCCCAGTATCCACTTCCATGGAAATTGGCACTCCTTCCATGTGAACTTCCACAGTGATGGGCTTCGCCGATCCTTTTAAATTCATCGAGTGGATGTGTAGTAGCACTTCTTCCGTGTCATCTGAAGAATCCGACTCGCTTTCCGCAACAGTCTTCAGGCGAGAAGTTTTCCTGTCGTTTCTTTGTATAGATCTGTACATCTTTTTTGTGTGTCCTTTTTTATTACACTCGAAACAGTCTTTGTCTTTATAGTAGCAAGTTTCTGCCTCATGATTTTGTCCACCACACCTGTAACATTTTAGCTTCTTTGCTTTCTTCTTCATTTCACGTTGTGGTGTTACTCGGTGTAGCTGCAGGGTTCTCCTTTAAGCTGAGGGCCACTCATTGGTGGTCGAGTCCTTTAAACCAGTTAAGCTATTTGTGTTCTATTGTTATGGTAAACATTTGCGAATAGTTTTATTGCAGGTGTTCTCAGTACACGTACGGTTTTTATGTACAGCGTTTTGCAAGACGAGAGAGAAAGCGTCATTACGTTTATATAGTTTGAGAGGAGAAGATGTTTAAGAAGTGTTTATTTGTTTCGTTATTTAGCCTTGGTTCCGTTACAGTTGGTGAGTAGAACTGTATTAATACAATCCCATGATAAGGTTTAGGAAATTAGGGTTAAGGGAATGTATTTGGCAAGATTATGATGGGTACTGTGGTAGGAAATATGGTAACGTGGGGGAGTCCTACACCTAGTAATGTGTATTGTTTACCATGGTGCGGCACATCAACCGCATGTGTTACCACGTTAGTAAAGTGGTTGTGTTGTAATGACTAAAGGGGGTTCAATTGCGGTACCCAGGTTAAGTATCGGCTGGGTCATGCCGGATACCTACAAGTCTTCATTATATCATTTTGCTATATGTAGCAATTGTGAGCTACGGTACGGTACTTAAAGCCAATGTTAATGGGGTTCAGGGTATAAATTATTGGGCAATTATGAGGCAACTTACATTTATGAGGTCATATGTGGGTCATGTTGTTATGTGTCAAATGCTGATACCGTGTATGTATTAAAGTGGCTCATATATTTTATGTTTTTTCTTTAAACAGTAAACCGTATTCACAGTATTCGTTTCGTCGTGCACGGCAAGTAATAAAGTTATCACAAGAAACCAAGCAATGTTTTAGTTATGTATGAGTTTATAGTTTCGGAACCCCGCTAACATCTGACGATGTTACATAAGTTTACAACTAGGAAGCTAAATAGTAAATAGTAACAAGATGGCAGCTACAGAGGAACAGCAGCCTGATGAGATGGACACTTTACGACGTTCGTATTATGGTTATGTCGGTAACATAACCAGTCGTTATCACGCAATAGAAAAACTTTTGCTCAATAAAGAAAATGCAAAGGAAGTAAATATCAAATATGATCAATTGAAGGAAACACAAGTCTTGTGTTCAAAGAAATATCTCCAGCTCGTAGACGCATTGCCGCCTGGATCAGCGGAAAGGGATAAAATCAGCACTGATTACGAAGCCCGTATTCAAAACAGTCAAGAATTTGGCACAAGAGTAGCCGAATGGTTTAAGAATATCTCAGTAGCAGCACCTACATCTAGACCAAGCCAAGGATCTCTACACAGTGAAGCAAGCTCTAGAGCAACATCATCATCTAGCAAGAGACTAAAGGAAGCGAAACTGAAGCAAGGTCTAGCTAGATTAAAACTCCAGCAGTTATACCGAAGACAAGAATTGGAGAAACAACAAACTGAGTTTGCACAGAAACTAGAGACATTACACGTAGAGGAAGACGAAGAACAGGCTGATCTAGAGGTAACAATGTGGGAGAAGGAGGTAAGGGCTGAACAGGGTTATGTTGAAAATGTTGATGTTCCCTATGATTTTAATGAGTACCCAAATTCAGTCCTACCTAAGGATAGGTCCAGTGTATTAGATCCCACAGCTCCTGCATGGCAAGACCATGTTGATGCACCTCACCATATTGAAACTAGTAGTAATGTTAATGTACCTGTTGCAAATGATCAGTTGAATATGGCACCTGTATTGCAATCAATGATATTGTCTATGAATATGCCAAAGCCTGAAATATGACCTTCTGTTCTGATAAAGCCAGAGTACCGGATAAGGATTGTGGAGCACTGAAATTTCTGTGGTGGCAAAACGGGGATTATAACAAACCAGTCTTAGTCTATCAAATGATGGTACACATTTTTGGGGCGACGTCTTCGCCAAGTTGTGCTGGATTCGCTCTAAGGAGAACTGCCATTGATAATAAGGATAGCTATGATGAGGAAACTGTTACAACAGTACTTGATAATTTTTATGTAGATGATTGCCTGAAGTCGGTGTCATCACAGTATCAGGCTAAAAGATTAGTCAACCAATTAAGTGAATTGCTCTCCAAAGGGGGATTTCGGTTGACCAAATGGATATGCAATGACAAGGAAGTGCTTGCTAATATCCCCAGAAGTGAACGAGCTAAATCTGTTAAAGATTTAGATAGCTTGCCTATAGAAAGGACCTTAGGTGTACAATGGGATATGGAGTCTGATATGTTTGGATTTAAGATCTCTGTAAGAGAAAGACCACCCACCAGGAGGGGAGTACTTTCGATTCTAAGCTCATTGTATGACCCTCTGGGGTTTGTTGCACCCTTTGTTTTAACAGCGAAACTATTATTGAAAGACCTATGTCGCCAAGGGCTAGGTTGGGATGATGAAATCTCTGAGGTTGATTGCAGTAAGTGGCATAATTGGTTGTATGATTTACCAAAGTTAACAGATGTTAAAATTGATAGATGTTTTAAACCAAGTGGATTTAAAGGCATTAAGGTTTGTGAATTGCATCATTTTGCCGATGCATCAAAATGTGGTTATGCAGCGGTATCGTATTTGCGCATGGTAGATGAGGAAGGGGAAATTCATTGTGCCTTTATATTAGGAAAGGCAAGGTTAAGCCCCCTGAAGACGTTGACCATTCCCCGTCTTGAATTGACAGCAGCGGTTCTCGCAGTGAAATTAAATTTGCAAATTCAGAGAGAACTGAGACTGCCAGTCACAAGGGTTGTGTATTGGACCGATTCTACTTCGGTGCTTCAGTACATAAAAAACGAAAGTAGACGGTTCCATACTTACGTTGCAAATCGTGTAGCCAAAATACAAGATGCTACGGATACTAATCAGTGGCGCTATGTTGATTCGGTGTTGAACCCCGCAGATGAAGCCACCCGTGGAATGGGGGCGCCGGCGCAACATACAAAGAATCAGTGGTTAACTGGTGCAGATTTCTTATGGAAGTCTGAAGAAAAATGGCCGAAACCACCTGCTGCTTTACTAGTTAAATTGAAAGATGAATTAGATGGCGACCCCGAAGTAAGGAGGTCGGTACATGTTGACTTCATTAAATCAGAAAGTGTTCTTGATAAATTGATGAATCGCTATTCATCCTGGACTAAGTTACAAAGGGGAGTGGCTTGGTTACTACGGTTCAAGAATTATTTGTGCCATTGTGTAAGAAAGGATCAAAGTAAACCATGGCACAGTGTTAGTCTTACCGTAGAAGAAATGCAAGCTGCGGAAAGAGAAGTCATTAAATATGTGCAAAGAAAATCATTCCCAAAGGAAATAGATGCACTTGAAGGTGACAAGTCTGAGGATCATTCTATCAAGAGGGGTAGTCTTCGTAAATTAGACCCTAAAATGGTAAATGGGATCTTAAGAGTGGGAGGTAGACTTGGAAATTCACCTTTGGAGTATAATATGAAGAATCCTATAATTCTGCCTAGTAAAGATTATGTGACCGATCTTTTGATTGTCCATCATCACTCATTAGTTGGTCATTCTGGAGAAGGTGCCACATGGACCTCTTTAAGAGAGAAATTTTGGGTACTTAAAGGGGGTGCAGTAGTACGCAGAGTGATAGGAAATTGTTTTAATTGTAAGAAACGCAATGTCTCCCCTAGTCAGCAGTTCATGGCAGAGTTGCCAGCTCCAAGAGTCACTCCTGACCAACCACCCTTTACTCATATAGGCGTGGACTATTTCGGTCCTTTATGGATAAAGCAAGGCAGGAGTCATGTAAAGAGATATGGTTGTTTGTTTACATGTTTGGCGGTAAGGGCAGTACATATAGAAATATCACACTCTTTGGATACTGATTCCTTCATTAATGCATTAAGAAGATTTATAAGTAGGAGAGGGATGCCACATAGTATTTATAGTGATAATGGCACAAACTTTACTAGTGGAGAACGAGAGTTGCATGAGAGCTTGCAAATGTTGAATCAGAGAGCCATTGGTGATTTTCTTGTGCAAAAAGGGGTGAAATGGCATTTCAACCCACCCACAGCTAGCCACATGGGGGGTGTTTGGGAAAGAATGATAAGGTCTGTAAGAAAGATTCTCAAGAATCTATTAGGAGAGCAAGTGGTGAATGATGAAGTTTTGGTGACGGTAATGGCCGAGGTAGAGTCCATCCTAAATTCTCGACCACTTACTCGACTGAGTTTAGACCCAAAGGATGAGGAGCCAATTACTCCAAATCATTTGTTACTGCTCCGGCCTAATTGTAATCTATCCCCAGGTATATTTGCTAAACAGGATGGTTATTGTAAGAGAAGATGGAGACAAGCACAATATCTCTCTAATCAGTTTTGGAAGCGTTGGGTGAGGGAGTACTTACCTATGTTACAGATTAGGCAGAAATGGGTAAACCTGGAAGTTGGTGATTTGGTTTTCATCTCGTCGTGCACGACAAGCAAGGAAGTATTATGTTCAACAAAGAATAAAGTTATCACAAGAAGCAAGCAATGTATGCGTTTATAGTTTTCGGAACCCTGGTAATATCTGACTATGTTATACCTACTATTTCAAATGATGAAACAGATGAAATCTGAGGCCTAGCCACGATCAAACAATGTAGTATATATATTATACACTTGCCTAACGGTAGGCCTAAACATTACCATCACAGCAACCAACCTGGTTGTGGTTTTTAGTTATGTTTGATATACGACTAAGAAAGCACACAGTCAAAGAGGGACATTCCACAAAAGTTACCATCTTGTATTTTTGATCGGTTGTGTCGACTCAACACAAGGCCAACACCAGTAACGTCGGAAGAGGCACGGGCCCGGTTAAGCCGGTTAAGCGAATCACCAGTTTCGTCGTTTACGGACATTTTCTGGAAAGTCCGTGAATTTCTATCACAGCCACCAAAATTCAAATAATCTCCCTGGTGGGAGTAGTCCGTGAGACCAGACCCTGGAATGTAATTATCAATTAAGAGGGAGTAACGTATGACTGTTGAAGGAATTTTATTGTATACGTTGTATTTGTATTTCATTATTACTAATAAAATATTTGGACCCAAATTATGTCGCATGTACTCGTATATAAATTATGTACATCCATATAGAAATATTGCCTTGTTTGAGTAACGCGTTTTACTGTCGACACTCATTTCAGATTCTGCACTTTAGGGGTATATTGTAGGGGTGAAAAGGTGACATTGATATGGACTTTTTGGAAGTAGATTAGGCACTGTACAGCAGCCATATTTAAAGATGGCCACCGGTTTGGGCAAATTAACGCTAACAGACCCCTACAATGTTCCTACTTTCCCTTGTTCACTTGTTTCCACCACCATCTGACCCATTTCTAACAGCCACCTGTTACGAACTCTTATTATTCTTATTTCAATTCTTATTTCAATTCTTATTATTTTCTATGACTTATAAGTTGCCATAGGTCAGTGTGAATGTCATTCTTGGGGTCATATCAATGCATTCCTGTGAGGAGTGTAAGGAAACATGAAACATAACTGTACTGAACCCAGGGAATTCGTTATTTATGTAAAAACCAGTGAGTAATGGACACATCTGAACCAAAAAATTATGAATACAATATCAGGTAGATATGGTGACAGCAAGTTGTGCCACATCAACATCATTTGTATTTACATATAATTTTGCATTTTGACGAGAGAAAGTGCTGTACCCAATCATCGTCAGTGCAGATCAGGGATTTCAATACTCACCAAGAGGAACTGACTCGGCTACAAAACAGTAAAAAGACTGAACCAAGGCCATCCCTTGCGACAGCTGGGAACTGAAGAAAATGTGTGTGGAACACAGTCGAGAATCCTTCATTAGGGCTGAGCAGAAAATTAGAGACATTGCAAACCGCCCGCCAATGAACGTCTTCTCGCAGCAGACATTACCATCGTAATTGTTACAAATTTAATATGTGATGACAAACGGAGTTAATCCGTTGACATGACCCAACGAATAAACACAAGAGTTCAATCCGAAGGATCTGAACAGAAAGTCGTGATCTACCATGTCAAAGGCCTTCTCCTGGTCCAAGGAGACCAGTGCACATGTTGAATACACTTGCCTCGCACAGCACAAGTCTGGAGAGGACCTACAATATCCGCTAAGCGATTTCCTAATGCCAGGATTTTGTCCCCGCCTTTGGGAGGAGAACAACATTTCCAACCCGCTGTGTTTGGCTCGAGAGACGTGTTCTCTACCGAACACGTCTCTCAAGTCCCCACCGAGAACCTCCCAGAAGGTTCTATAGAACTCGGCAGGGAGGCCATCGGGACCGGGGGACTTTCCCTTCTTCATCGCTGCTACCGCTGTCCAGAGCTCACCAACGGAAAGATTCGAACCCTGGAGATCCTCGCTTACAGCAGCCCTGGAGTACAGGTTGGAAAAGAACGACCTAAATACCCCATAGGACTGCCTGCGGGCTCTCCACGACACCAGGATGACGCACTGCCTTAATTCTGCGGTCAACCACAGACAATTGATTGTAACAATGGTATGGGGGAGGTAAATATTGTTGGCTCAAGCCAATGGATCATGTGATGAAAGTCGTATAGCCATTGCATAATTTGGTTTCAGGCCACGTCGTGCAACCATTAATACTATCTTTGTATTAAGGCATCCCCAGGAGAAAAATTTGGCATCCCCAGGAGAAAGATTTGGATCTGGAAACGGTTTTTGCCCGTGTGGCTTGGTGAGCCATGAGAAAGCTAGGTGTTGATAAATGGCTGGTCAAGGGACTGGATTAGTCCATTTTAATGACTGCTGTAATATTGGGGCAAGCAATTCTACTAGTGAGGAGTTGGAAATAAAAGGTAGGTCTCACTCAGGGATTTGTTTATGGTGGTCCTTTCAAAATGTTGTGTGCACATAATTTTAATACCTGCAGTGCAGACATGGTTTAATAATTAGTCAAAGGGGTTGCATGTAAACACAAAGATAACAGAAGTGTTGATTGGGTAAGTTCTCTTGCTCAATTTGTAGAAAGGATTTGGTAATAACTGTATTTTCTGTGGCCTCTGTAAGCACTAGGGAAAATATGAAATGTGCTTTTAGAAGCAGGCTGAAAATGGTCCCTCAGTATAAATGCAAGAAGTGTAGTAATATCGTAGAAAATAGCAGGAATGTCCCTGAGACTGTTGTGTGATGGTAGCCTTCGAGGATAGTGCAAGCTTTGTGTTACTCTCATGAAACAGTTACTTCCAGTAGTAGAGCAGATAAGAGTTTGTCAGGCAGTAAATCAGGAGTGCTGGGAAACATTAAGGACAGGCGTTTTTTAGATTAGTTAAGGCGTGTGCTAAAGCTAAGTAGGATTAGTGCTTGCATATAAAAAGAGATGATATCATTCAATTTTTTTTTATTGCAGTTGATGAAGAAGCGTCTCAGGAGCTTGAAGAGCCTCATCAGTGTGCAGATGAAGGAGTTGGAGACCTGGCCTCTGAGGAAGACCGTGGGGATCCTATTGATTCCTTGAGTATAGAGCATTCTGTGCAGAGTGCATCAAGGCAAGTCGAAGAAGAAGAGAGTCCTGCTTTACAGGATGTGCTCATGTCGCCCCGCCATCTTAATCTCCCCGGGTTTGAGGAAGTCGAGCGACTGGCCCTGCTGCTACTGCAGCTTGCTGATGACAGACACATCGTGCCTCCCTCCCTCAGCTGCTAGTTCGCTCCACGAACATGACAAATCGGCTCGAACGTTTGTGAAAAGGTACCAGTCTTAATGGGGGTACACCTTGTTTGGCAGATGTCTAGGTCCACAAAGCCCACAAAGCAGTGCTGCTCAAAAACAAAATTTGCGCAGATGCGGTACGCACAGGCGTCTCAAATAACAGAAGAGTAGTCTCCTGTACATATTAATCAAAATGTTAAAGAACAGACCTTCTGTCAGCCACTACTCCTCATCAACGAAGACGGCCAGCATGGTGATAGGCCATTACAAAAGAATTGTGGACAGGCTAAGGGATGATCCAGTTTTGTCAAATCTTGAGATAACTTGCTTTCAAAGGAAGCTAAGAGTGCAAACTTGAGGGCCACTTGTCAGCCAAAACACACAAACGGGTCTTCTCAGACAAACTATGCCTGATGCCCGCCCCCTCCCTCACTTCATCACTTCCACCTCCAGACAGACCTCAAGTTCAGTACCCGTGGGTTGACCTCATTACTGGAAAGAGGCAACATGAAAAAAGGAGATTGGATTAGGCACCATCGGTGCTGCTACAACCTTCAACCAGCCAATTAGGCACCATCTGTGCTGCTACAACCTTCAACCAGCCAATAAGCATTTACATATAAAGCGAAACCACCATCCCAAACAAATAAAAAAAAAACATGTTCTGCGTGTTAGATAGCACAGTGTGGTGGGCTAAAAAAGCGCTACACACCTTCGAAAGAAAAATGTGCTGGCAGCAACCAAAACATGTTCACATTTTGTCCAAGAACTAGAAAGTCCACAACCCCGGGATTTGGAGGCGTTTTCGATGATTTTGAACATCAGAGGAGGATTTTGAACTACAGAGGAGGAAAGGCAAATAAAATGGGCCCTTCCCCATGTGCTTGCCATAGTCGCATATACCAGACAACATACATGTAACCATGTATGCTTCCTGGGCTGCAGTAAAAACAAATTATAGAATTGCACTGTGCAATTCTATACAGTGTATAAGGCGCCTATTACCACTACTGGAGCCTATGTAGTTAGCAAAGCGACTTTATGTACCAGGTCGTCTTGATGGGGGTCCCACAAAAATAATTTCCCTGCATGTGTGCTGATCTAACTAGTGAGTGCCATTTCGGGTGATCTAGGGGAATTTCTAACTAATATTGTATTGTTCGTTCCTTATCAGCAGATGGTGGTGCCACACTTAGTTGGCACATACAAAGCTCCTCCCTTTTCACAACGCCTACAACAACCCCCGCTGTCCCTTCCAATTCACTCTGGATGCCCTGTGCATATGTTTGACTTACTAAGATTTGTGCTTTTTACGTGCAAAGAAAACGGACACGGACCAAAGGTCAACAGAACGAAAAACAATCCCAGTCTGTGTACCAAGCACCAAAACCCAACTGAAACCCACAAACAAAAATCTCACTAACCCACATATGTATATAACGTAGCGTTTAACGGACCCAAAGGCCAACAGAACCAAAACCACAAACCAGCCCCCAAAAAACCAACTCCAAACCGAACCCCCCCCCACCAACCCATATTGTGTAACGACCACACAAACCCCCCCACACCTACTAACTCACTCCAAATTTCATCCGGG
>JAODFY010172042.1:0-10869 GCA_027580055.1 Paracaudina chilensis | reverse complement strand
ACTCCCAACTAAGGAGTGTTGCATAGTATCATAACATGACCCCAGTTCTGGTGTGAGCTCTACGCCATTGGCGTTCTAGTTGTATGATTACTTGAAGAAAACATGTTCGTCCCTCTTTTTCAGTGCAAGATTACACTACAGCATGGGATATGCAAGTTGTATTACCCATATAGCATTGTAATGGTAAATTACCAAGAACTTGATCAGTGAGGCCTTACTCTCAGAACATGCGAGCAATTTCCTCCATTGTTGAATCTTGTGTCCATGAGATAAGTTCGTGAAAAGCACCCCCTGATCCTCTGTTTTCCCGCTCTGCATTCTTGATTGATGTATCATTATACACATTGAATACGACATCTATCCTGTTGCTGTTTCCTGATGTGTTAAGGACTGAGTAGAAAATTTGCTCTGATACTTCTCCAAATGTCTTCTGTTCACTGTGGGTTTTCAGCACCAAGCTCATTCCATCAATGAGACAGACAGATGGTTGCGGTATGTCCTCTGATGCCCTTGTTTTGTTCTCAAGGTGTCTGGCTAGTGCAGTTTTGTTGGTCTTCTTGAGAGTCCCATCTGGGTTTGCTAGTGCCCATGGCAGTGGACCAAGGGGATATTCGAGAACATCTTTCATGTGGAGCTCACGACTACTAGCAATGAGGGCCATGCGACCAAAGAGCTTATTGTCTGCTTTGAGTACAGTTTCTCGATTTGCCCCACTAGACACCTTTTGTTTCTTCATGTTAGTGAACGTTTTCAAGTTCTGCTTTGGCAGTCTGTCATGGAAACTGACCGACCTGGTGGTATCCATCCTTTTCTGTCTGAAGTCACTGTAGGCAGTTTCTCCTACCTCCAAGGCATTCAAAATGTCACTTTCTATTTCCGGGCTGGCTACAGTACCAGTTGAGATACTGGTGAGCTCTGCTGGCGAGTTCTCCATTGGGTTTGACCAAGTGTCTGCCATGAGATCTACCAGAGACTGAACATCAGCCTCATCTTTCTTTATCCTCGACAGCTGAAGATCAGGATGGGTGAAGACTGGATGTGCCATGTCGATCATGTCTCGAAACTGCTTGAGTGATGCACTATGATGCTCCGCCCTCAAGTAGTACTTCGAGACTGCACCTGGTTTCAAACTGAACCCCCCTTGGTTCCACCAGCAGTCTTTGTTCACTGTTTCCTCCACTGCCTGATCCACAGGGATTCTTCTGAAGGGATTCTCTTTGCCCATTTAAACAGAAATCCACCATTCTTGAAGCTGTGGAACACCCCTAGGTGTACCCCTGACATATTTACTACTTTTCTGACAGAAAATACACTCTGCTTTATATACCCTTGAATCACTTCCTTTGGGGACTCTTGCTGATTTTCGTTTGGCGTGACTGCAACCCTCATGTGACAGATCTTGCCCTCTCTCCTCGATGCCCTCAAGTGTCTTCTTTAGTGTGAAGGTACTTCTACATGACCTATGGTAAAATATAGGTGGAACAGTTCCCTCCTCATGTTGACTGAACTTTGTGATATCTGTGAAATTTTGTATTTCAGCAGCATTCAAAAGAGTTTGCCATGAGTTCAAATCTCTTGGTGTGGTTAGTTTTGTGACTGGAGCTCGTTTTGAACATATTATGCACGATTCGAGTTGTGCTTCAAACGGGGCCCCATCCATATCATCATCTTCAGAGTCCATGGTCTATGGTTATCCATTCCATCATATCTGAAATATGAAATTAATTTGGCATTTGCATGATAAGAATTCGAGAATAGCATCTGTGTTCATCCACCTGATGATGAGATTTCCGTCTGGTTGCACAACCCAGCCGTGACCCTCAGGACTGGGAATATCAGGGATAGCATCAAGACTACGTCGCCATATGGCAGATTGGTAGTTTGCTCTTCTTGCGTGCAGTTCCAGGCAGTCGTCACATGGAGGAAGATCTCCAGACTCAACATTTCCTTTCTTTGCACAGAAGAGCTGGTATCGCAAGTCATTCACAGAGATGATTGATGATCTAGCGGCATACAAGTGGCATGTAAACTCTTGCAAGTTGAGAAGGAGGTCATCAGTCAGTGTCCATTCTTTTCCAACTTCACCAAACATTTGCTGGAATGATTTATCTTCCATCAGCTTCAGTCCAGCCACTTTCCCCATGCAATCCTATCAGCGCTCTACATACTGGCTGCGGTATGTCATCTGCTGCCCTTGTTTTGTTCTCAAGGTGTCTGGCTAGTGCAGCTTTGTTGGTCCTTCTTGAGAGTCCCATCTGGGTTTGCTAGTGCCTATGGCAATGGACCAAGGGGATATTCGAGAACATCTTTCATGTGGAGCTCACGACTACTAGCAATGAGGACCATGCGACCAAAGAGCTTATTGTCTGCTTTGAGTACAGTTTCTCGATTTGCCCCACTGGACGCCTTTTGTTTCTTCATGTTAGTGAACGTTTTCAAGTTCTGCTTTGGTAGTCTGTTATGAAAACTGACCGACCAGGTGGTGTGCATCCTTTTCTCTCTGAAGTCAATGTAGCCAGTTTCTCCTACCTCCAAAGCATTTAAAATGTCACTTTCTATTTCCGGGCTGGCTACAGTACCAGTTGAGATACTGGTGAGCTCTGCTGGCGAGTTCTCCATTAGGTTTGTCCAGGTGTCTGCCATGAATTCTACCAGAGACTGAACATCAGCCTCATTTTCCTTATCCTCGACGGCTGAAGATCAGGATGGGTGAAGACTGGATGTGCCAGTATCGTAGTGACTGCAAGACTGCACCTGGTTTCAAACTGACCCCCTTGGTTCCACCAGCAGTCTGTGTATCTTTGTTCACTGTTTCCTCCACTGCCTGTGTGTTTCAACGGCAAAGTCGTCATTTGTCCATAGTAGACACTCAGGTACTTGGCATAGTTTCGCTTGTCATAGGCAAGGCACCATGGAATCATTTTCCTGATGAAGGACATGTGCATCAACCAATCCCCTTCTCTCAAGCATGTATCAATCCTAGGAGGATATCCACCATGTCTAAGTAGGACATCCAGAACCTAGACAAGGAGCATATGGTCAAGATACACGTCGAATGGGTCCAGAATATACTGGCATGATGGATGTTGAAGGATATTTCAGAGTGCTTCTTGGGAGATGTCAGCATGAAGCTCTTCTATCAACCCAATTGTCTCCTGCAGATGTGGTAGATGGCTAACATCATTTTCCCCAGCCAGAGGTGGAATCGTCTCCATGACAACCTGAGAAGAGCTTCATAGACCAGTTTGTGGAGACGCACTGCTCGATTGTATTTCTTGCCACTCATCACATTGTCCACAGAACCTTCAGCTATGATTCCAGACTCCACTGCCATGTCACGGAGACCTGCATCTTTGAAGCCAATGGTTCTCATCAGGTTGCAACAAGTGTGGAATACCCCCATTCTGAATACGATGTCCTTGAATCTGTCACTGTGCCTCCAGCTGACTTCAATTGCCTTCTCGTATATTGCTTGGTCGAACACACATACAATACTTTGTACTTGTAGCAGCTCCATTATCTTCAACACCTGGCTGATAATTTCAAAGTTGGTTGACATCTGAGTGGCTGGTGCATCTATTGTGGGACGCTAGCCAATGTTATCTTGTGTGGCATCTACCTGATCCCGTGTTTGGATGCTATGGCCTGTCCAAGAACTGACTGTCTGGTCCTTGGTATCAACCTGCCAAGCAAACTCCACACTACATTCTTCAGTCGTGCCTCTTCAGCGACACTACCTGTGTCGAAGTTGACAGTCTCTATCACAGGAGGTTCCGCTCGCTCACCAGCATTGCATGGTGCTAGCATGGCATTCGTGGGTGTGATACTTCTTCTCTTATCCTTTGGTCGGTCTGCTTGCACTGCCTGTGGTTGTGCTGTGAGTACTCTAGATTGCACAGCTATGCCATTGATACGATGTGATGTTCCTCCTCCACTCATGGTCTCCTCTAGTCAATCAATGTTTTCATATGTAACAGTGGTGGGAACCCCCGGTTGGATATTCGACGGGATAGTGATTTCCTTCTCAGTTTCCAGTTTCTGTAGAGCCAGAGCTGTGTCGATCTCTACCAGCTGAGAGTATGATATCACATGACCCAATCTGTTGAGTCCTTTGATGACTTCACAATTTCCAGCGAGTGTTTTTATGGCCCATGGTATCACGATGTGCTTACTGCTCTTCTGCTTCCCAACACTGACCCTATATACACAGTCCTGTGCAAATGATAAAGCTAATCTCTGCGTCCGAATTGAGTGTTGATTTCTGGTCCAGAAAGCATGTCAGTGTTGAATTTGATCAGCTTGTCAGGCAGAGGAAGATATTCTTCTCCCAATTCTGCAGGATATTGTGGCCACGGCTGGGTGACTGCAGATTCTTTGATAGCTTCTCTGAGGTGAACAGCAGATCGCTCAAGCAATTTCTCCTCAACCTCCGAATCACTCTCTAGGATACTCAACTTATCAGTCAAGTTTTGTCTTGCGAGTTCTTCACACTGCAGACTATCTGGCATCACGAGTAACCTCCGGTTATCATTGATAATATATAGACTCTTTCCAAACTCAGATTCAAGCCTCCTCCGAATATGTTTCTTTGTATGCTCCTTGATCTGGTCGAACCCGAGGGAATGCACATACTGTGTGAGCTTACATGTTAGGTCAGTCATTCTTATAACACAAGGTGAACAAAGCAGTTCGCTCTTCACATAGGCATATAACCTGCCATAAGCTTCATCTTCAGCTCTTAGTGTACTGATACATTTCTTCTGGAACTTCTGTCAGGCTCTTGCTTGTTTTGTCTCTGGTGTATGCACGATAACAGGATTTGTGATAATGAGCTTCAGCAGCAACAATGTCTCGACTAACAAGAGCCATAATTCTCTCATTCATTTTTGCATGTGCTTTATCTCTGATAGTTTTATCAGAGTGCAAGTCAGTGCATTTAGTTATTCATGAAACATTTCATAATTTGAATCACTTACATGAAATATTGCTAGTAGACCTTAACTTATGACTGCAAGGTGAGTCTGCAACTGTACGGCAATTGTCTGAATGATTGATATAGTAACAACCCTTGATGACGGTTTGAAAGCTAAAAGATCTCAAATGAATACTCACTGAAGGACAATTACTATGGTTAACTGACTAAACGAGGGAGAAGGTGGTTTGAACAATCATAATAGTGAAATCCATAAGTCAATGCAGAGTGTTTGAGGAGCTATTAAATCCAATTTGGAGTAGGGGCTGGTAGCGGGGTGGGGCTTCATGGTGGCTGGGGCCGAATGAGGGCAGGGGTGCAGGACACTTGGGAAATATTCCTTGGCGGCTAAAGGACCAAAGTGTTCAATATCCTTCAAATCATGTCTGGTATTTCTGACTTTATCCAGGATGTAGTGAAAATTATTTTAATTTGCTGAGACAATATTCCATATAACTATGCAAATTAGTAGCCATATTGAATTAATGTGAATCTTCCTGTGGAGTGAAGAAATTTTTCTGTTTTTCATTCTATATCATATTGTAAAATATTCCACTTAGCAACTTTATATAGGACTAGCGACATATTTTTCTCTTCACATTTGTGGCAGTCATTAACAAAAATGCATATACTGATATGTCATCGGCAGCTATTAATATGCAAATTATTTCACATTTATCATAACGAAGGTAGCGGCACATTTAAATATTATTGTGCCACATGGTATCTTGTAATTACAACTTCTTAAAAATAAAAATTATCAATCTCATTCCTGATTATCAACTTACGAAGCCAATTTCTACAGAAAAATAGCAAAAATATGCAAATACCCCGCCATATTGGATTATGCAAATAAGCTTGGTTTTGAAATGTATATTTTTTTCATTCAGCTGTTCGTTCACCACCAGAAAAATGACAGTACTTCTACCTCGATACTACCTCGATACTAGTTCTAAAACGTAAGATATAGCTGAAATAGAATATTTCGGGAATTCAGTGACAGCCATTTATCATGCGAAAATATATGCTGGGGATATATCTGAGCAAGTTAGTAACACTCCCGTTTTGTGCCCCAATGGCCAAAAATCACCTCCTGGCCCAAGGACTAGTATACTGATGAACCGAATAAGAATCGGCAGCTGAATTGTGCCAGTTGAAACGTGCTGCGTCTTCGGAACGCAAACAAAAAACGAAAAAAATGGTTAATGGTTCTAATATAAGGCTTAGCCAGTTGTGTAGTGGAACGGCCGGAAAGTCGGTAATCAAGAAGGGAACTAACATTAACAAGATCTACTAAACACAAAACCTACATATTAAAAATGCCGTATATTTTATTTTCTTTACACAGAGTCCTTCTGTTGCTTATTTCTTAGCAAACTATGGATCTTCAACAATTTTACAACCGATTTTACGTTACGTGCAATGCATGGGTGTTCGCCGGTGGTTTCACTAAATCACGGCAATACAGCCTATTTGCATGTGCGTAATAATTACGTTCCAATTAAATTGGAACTTGGCGGGCTTATTACGCCCGCACTGACCGACTATTATCGGTTACAATGGCACGCACAAACCGACTGTGTTACCGTGAAACATAAAGCTCTGAGCACAAAGCAATAATCAGGGTTTGAGGCCCGGGAATTACCCTTCTATCATCAAAGGCAGATTTTGCCATTCGTTTCCCCTGTTAGTTATGATTAAAAGACTCCCTGGAGCCTTCACATCGTAAATAGCCCTTTTTGCTGAAATAACAAGATACTGCCAGACACGTTTTACTGAACATGACATACCGTATCCTATATACGACAACTTGTTCAGTGTGTTATTAATATATGTAGGCCTATATGACTTCACCCTACCATTGATTACCCACAATCCATTGCACTCTACGCTACAGTGAACTGGGAGTGAAAATACAAAACAAATACGACGGGGACTCTTCAAACACATCAAAACGGTTTATGCGAAATTCTTCATAATGGATGAGTAACGTTTTCCCGAATGAAGACGAATATTTTTAAATCCCTTTAGTAAACATTTACTTTTAATAGTTATTGTGCATCTTTATCAACAAATTTTAACTGGAGGTGTCCTACGTCCCTAACAGTTTAAAGAGCTATAATAATAATCTCTTGTGTGATTTTTTTTTTAAATTAAAGGGTTATTGAATCTAGTCTCTCTCGTAACAATATCAACATTATAATGTTCGCCATTGTCAGAATTGAAGGTTTTGAGTCAATTATTTTTGGCAATCCATGCTATATGTTCATTTGACTTTAACGTTGTACATATTCCAATTTCGAAAGTAACTTAGAATGAAAGTGTAATCCTATCTACAGGATTTATTTCGGTTAAAGCCGATAAACAGAAAGTGCCGGGCATAGTTAGATTCCCACGGAAATTAATGGATAAAACGAATACAATATACAACGATTGGAATAGTAATTTGTTGTGACTTCAAATTCTTATTGCCTTCAATATTTAAAAGAACCATGTCGTCTTAATGTCATAATCAAAATATTGTACAACATAATCGCGATATATAATGCCGTAGAATACAATATAGTAACGTACAGTGTTGCTATGAGGTCTTAAAATCTAGCTCACAATGTGTTCTGATAGATACGATATATGTTTCTGTAATGCGCATGTCGATTAATTAATCATACGCCTCATGTGATATTTGATACGACATAGTATCACTTTTAATTGTTCGGCTATGTTCACATTTGAGAACAAGGGCGAACACGATATTGCCCTCTCCCTACAAAGGAAAGATAGTTAGGTCGATCCTGGTCGTGTCCACAGGTGCGAGATCGTTAAACTGACGGCAATGCACGAGCGTGGGTTAAACTGACGGCAATACACGAGCGTGGTAAGGTCGCAGATTTTCATTATAAAATAAATCAAAATTAAAAACACGGAGATCTCAGGATCATGATCCTCCACGCGCCCACATTACAATTCTTGGTCCCCCTCACGTGGTCTGATTAATCCCGAGAGGGAGGTGACAATTGCAGCGTCTGACCCAGAGTACGCGAGCGTCCACATTACTTTCTTGACCCCCCTTGTGGGATACCCTTGTGGGACACCCCTTGCCTTCACAAGTAAGAACTAGTCTCTACCGCCTTTCGGCTTTATCTTACGCTTTCATAACATTATCTTTTGGGTGATCTAGGCTTCTGTTGGTGTCGTTTCTTAGGCTGTGAATTCCCCCTCCCCCCCCAAAAAAAAAAAAAAAACAGTTTACCATATGGTGATGGCCATCATAATGAATACCACAAATTACATACCTGTTGGAATTTATTCAAATGTTTTTTTAAAGTTTCTTATGGATCATTAACTAAGTATCATACACAAATGTGAGATGACAATATCTCTGTAAAATGTTGAATAATTAAGTAATATTTATTAACTAATCATACCTGATCATGATATATTAATGTAAAGGCTTGGCTCAGTGCATATTCTTGGAAATCATACACTTAATTCTGTAGAAGAAAAAAAGAACGAGAAAAACTGATTTATCCAGACATGGTTCACGGCTGAATATTTGAAAATGAAAATAGATGTAATAGAAAACCAAAACGAAACAAAGTCGTTCACGTGATCCGTAACTATAGGCAGATGGGAAGTGACGGAATCTGTCCAATGGGTGTTAATATTTCTAGCTGAATGTTTATCAAGTAGATCGGCTAACCCCGCGTGGTGCACAAACCCTGCTTATCTTATTTTGGGTGCGGATTTACTTGCACCGGGACCACGGGATATTTATTCAGCATACGAATCCGTCACGAATCATCAGTTGTGTCACCAGTGGGAAATTAGAACAGCCACGTGTTCCCGGCGTGCTGCATGCTGTCAAATCATTGTATTTTATAGCCAGTTATTTCATTCCCCCAGTGACTTAATGAATTTCGCCATACTGAATCCTTCGCGCTCTTGTATATGACTAGCAAAAAGACTAATTATAATAGCTGTTTGCGCCCTCCGGCGAGTCATTTTGGAGGTACAACTACGCATGCGCATATATCTGCTAGGTTGCCAATAGTTACGAGGGTCAAACATATCGTGCGTGCATCAGTAATCAGTCGAGAATTACTGTTAAATCGAAGAACGTGTTAAAGTGGAAGAACGTGCTAAATTTATTTGGTGATTAACCGTTTATTAGATTACAAATGTTAGCTTTTGGTGCATGTATGCGGAGGTCTGGCTACTTTGTGGTATTCTAAAAAAGTTCATAGAAAAATAATTTCCGATAATTAAAAGGAGTAAAATCCACACACAATGGTCCATAAGTCCCACCACGATATCACTCCATCATGTGAAGTTTGCTGTTGGTTTAAATGTCAAATTGATGGTAATTCCGCCAATTTGCGCCTTTAAAAAAATATATTCTAGCAAAATTCAAATCTTAATTCCATGTTCTAAGATCTAGCTCTGCATTTTATTGATTACCGTGAGTACCGTGCATATGTTACTCATCGAGAGTATTTAAAAACCAAGGGACACTTATTGATTGCCGTGAGTACCGTGCATATGTTACTCATCGAGAGTATTAAAAAACCAAGGGACACTTATTGATTGCCGTGAGTACCGTGCATATGTTACTCATCGAGAGTATTTAAAAACCAAGGGACACTTATTGATTGCCGGGAGTACCGTGCATATGTTACTCATCGAGAGTATTTAAACACCAAGGGACACTTAAACCGAGGTACATTTGGCTAAACCCAATAAGTCAATGTCAGGTCAACAGAGGTCAAATGCTAAAACCCCGGTTAACACGTTAAATCAATCATGCCTGATCAAGTACATGGTCCCATGGATTTTGGTACAGAAGAGAGGTCATCAGAGGTCAAACGCTAAAAACATTGTACTAAGCACTATAACTTATAAGGTCAGATTACATCCCATAACACGACAGTCAGTTTGCAACGCTTTACCATACCCATAATGAGTCCTATGCTGTTCCTATTGTTTTTGGTGCATTTCAAAGGTCATCTTAGGTCAACCGTTAATACATAGGAATGTATGATTTGTGTGGCACTTTCCTTGTTAAACTTATAAATTCAATTGAATTCAATCAAATTTTACTTTCTCACGATGAGTCCATGATCCCAGTTGAAAGTTCATGTGAGTTTCAATAGCTCAAACAGTACCATGCCATGCCGTCACTGGTTCTTACGATGAATTTGCATATCCCGTTCCAAAGACAGAATTGTTATTTAGGCATGGAATCACAAAAAATATTTGCCCAACTGTTTTTGTAATGCACTGTACTAATGATTGTTTAATGATATGTATTTATGTATGTCAGTCTCAAACAATGACGTAATACGTTTATTGATTAGAAAGTTGAGACGTAAGCTATGATGACAAACAGTGAGTTCAAACCTAGCATAGCCGTTCGGTAAATAGTTATTATTCAAAGATTTTTTTTTTAGTCAGAGTGGATGCGAATAGACGTTTATAATATGAACAGATAAATTCATGCACAATGTTGCCATGGTAACACGCGCTATATTATATAATAAATATACAAGTAATGCGTTGGCTTAGCAATACCGTTATCCCAGGGAATTCATGGGTATTATTAGAGTTTTTTTTCTTTTTTACCTATTATTTCCGGTCTATAACTGCAGTTTAGTTTTCCTAAATATTGAGTAAGGCACGGTCATGCCCGGAGCCTAAAACTAATCAATCAATTTTTCGCAAGGAATCTCATGTGTGAGATTTATTCTCATCTGCGTCAACTGAGGAATCTCATTTGTGAGTTTTATTTTCGTTTGCGTCAACTGAGGAATCTCATGTGTGAGATTTATTCTAGTCTGCGTCAACTGAGGAATCTCATGTGTGAGATTTATTCTCATCTGCGTCAACTGAGGAATCTCATG
>JAODFY010171931.1:0-10869 GCA_027580055.1 Paracaudina chilensis | reverse complement strand
TAGATTAATTTATCATCTATAATATCATACTGATGATCTCCTCTAACATGTAAAATGATAAAAACATGTTTGTTGATAAGGATGTGAATGATTTGGGCGGATCTACTTCAGCCGTGTCGTCGGGGAAGAGAAAATTGCGCTATAATCGTTTGTACTGGGTGTATATTTTCCACAGATAATTAAATAAAGGACAGTATTTCATACTTTTAATAAATTAACAGTGGAAAAGGGGTCAGACAAAAAAAATGGTTTGCGCGGCGCCACAGCTGGCAACATTGTGCTGCACGAATGACATCACAAATGTTGCCAGATGCCTAATTAAAATATTACAATTTCAGATGAGTATGGAATTTCATCCTCTAGAATTTGATAGGATTTTGATGGTGTCTCGGGTACCAACTGACCATGTCTCCGGTTCATACCAACGGACTATGTCTCCGGTACATACCAACTGACCATGTGTGTAAATACTTGGTCGAACGTCTTATTACACATTAGATTGAATGTGTTAAAATATCACGTGATATATAAGTGTTCGTATCAAGCTAATGCCGTTAAAATCGATAATAAAAGTGACAGTTGACAGGCGCTCCGCGATAACAACGAATTTTGACGGTGTCTAGCCATATTTCCGTTTTGCTATTTATTTATCCGGCATTTGCCGCTTCAGGTAACAACCGTGCCATACACTTTTCATCGTTCGACTGCGTTTTCTTACATTCCAAATGTGTCCTCGCGTACAGATGGCGGTATTAGCTAATTTTCAGATGGCGGTATTGTACATCGATATTCCTCTCTCATCTACGGTAGACGGGTATCGTTTACGAGAATCGCTCCGGGTGGCTCGTTTGTATCGATTCCGACATTGCCACACAGTCGCTTCCGTATCACCTTACGACCGATCAATTCCGGGAGACTATGCCTCCAATATCTTTACACGTGGCTTGAACGACGATAACCATTCTAGAAACCGAGCCTTTTCCCTTGAGTGTATTTTTGGTTAAATTGATTTTTATTTCGCCTTTAATGTCAATTTTGACTTTTCTGTGAGGTAATAGAATTCATTACCGCAGAGTACATTTCTTAAACCGTTGACTCCCAAAACAAGATTCGTGGTGCGAGCGTCCTCCCAGTTTGACGAGTTAAATTTTATTAGGCGCCATAAAAAAAAAACATGAAGTATGATGCATCATTTCTTGCATTAATTGTTGTGGATATAAGAGTTTGCGCTTGTTCACTGTTAGGGGTTATCGACCAGTTTATGATAGTCATATAAAGGATGCGTGGCGTCTAAAGCGCTGTTGTCATGACTACGATGTTCCTTAAAATGTTTGATAGGTACTTTTAAAGGTACAGTATCACTAATACACTAATCACTAATAAATATATACCACATGTGTACAAGCTATAATTTACTTGTATACATGTGATATAATTGATGTACGTTAGTATTGAGCACATTTCAGCTGCAAAGAATACTGGTTATTTGTCATTTCGTGATCACAAAAAAGTAAACAAAAAGCATCGACACCACTGACAGAGAAATTGATAATTCATAGCATTGTTGGACTGAGCAGAATTAAATTAGGAGGTTAATATTTCATATCTATTTCATGATATGGTGGACTAGAAAGCTGTCATTTCATGGATATGGTGGGGTAGGTGTCTGTCATTTCATAGATAGGGTAGATGGATGGATGGCATTTCATACATGTGGAGTGGATGACTGATATTTCATAGATATGGTGGGGTTGATGAAATGAAGCCAGCTATCACATCTACTATGTGTACTGCCGCATTACATTTTAAGGACTCTAACCTTTATGATATAAACCATTAATTTGGTGATCTGTCGGAAGAAATAACACTCGACAGACAAGTCAATCACAAAACCAGTAAAGCACGAAGATTGATGACAACTTTAAATTAATTAGTTTCGTGAAACTTATTTTATGAAGCAGAAAGAGAGTTACTATGTATATCATTACTGGAAGAATATACCAGCGGTAATCCCATCAATGCAAAAAAATACATAACAACATCTGCAACAAATCAAAACACCATTAATCCAACATTGTATTTTCTGAATATTGTTCATCACAGTATATGATGAAGGTATATTGTGGTAAACTAGCTGTATATATAGTTTTAATATACTGTATACATTGTATCGAGTGAGTAGGCCTAGGACTATTTATAATGGTGAATTTTGTTTGTTGTGCCTGAGGCTAGTAAACCTAAGCAACTATTACTTGATGAAAGGGGACATCTTCCCATGCACCATTACATAAAGATGTCGCCAAGTACGCCTTCACTTAGGATCTTCAGTCAGTTTGACGAATTGTAAGAAAGTTTGATCAAAACTTTCGGCAAGTTTAAAAAAGGTTTTACATAACTAGGACTGTAATAAATGGGGTGGATGTGATGAGATTTTGACGGCTCGCTTCCTTCAGTTGCCGGATTAAATGTAGGAACTGTTTGCACTGTAACATGTCAATACATGAGCAAAGGGAACTTAACACTTATTACTTCCGCGATCAAAATGTGTGACGTTATTTACACATGTTCTTCCAATTGGATGAAACCATTGATCTTAATATGAAACAACCTCGCCCTGAAGACAAGCACTGAAGAAGAGCTAGTTTTGCTCGAAAGCTTTGCAACTTCTTGTGTGTATATTTCTTGTAATGGGTATTTGGTGAACGTCAAAGACCATCTGGGGTTTACAGGAAAAAAAACTCTGAACACGCATACACCACAAATTGGAAAGTAATTCATCCTTGTTATTTATGTTGAGTACTTGATAATTAATACTACAATATAGCGAATTCCCACACACCTAAACTTAAACACAAGCTGGTATAGTCCCATTGTTTCTACATCGGGTCAACTTAGGGTAAACAATGATAATTGGTGGAGCCTATTCATACGGAAAAGTCCTATGAATAGGTACGACGGGAGCTACTACCGGTATCCATTCGGAAAAAGTAAAAAATTCTCTTAAAAAGAAATTTCGAGCCCAAGTTATCGTCGTATAGATAGTGACTACTGCCGTCCTTATTCCTGCGACTTTAGTCGTATGAGGTCGTATGAATAGCCACAACGATGATGGTTACACATCCGTTGTGCTTACAATCACAAGGTTAGGGCGCAGATAATGGACAATGCCATCGGTTTTCGGACTAAAAAGGACTGTGTGTACCTGTCTTAGTCCTACAACCGATGACATGAACTGAAAAGGATTGTGTGTACCTGTCTTAGCCCTACAACCGATGACATGAACTGAAAAGGACTGTGTGTACCTGTCTTAGTCCTACAACCGATGACATGAACTGAAAAGGACTATGTGTACCTGTCTTAGCCCTACAACTGATGACATGATGCAGAGAGTTGTCACAATGGAGAACAACACGTCATCGGTTTTCAGACGATCAATCACAGGTTTCGGACGCGGATAAATGAAAATGTCATCGAGTCGTATGTGCGTGCGTGTTTGATGTGACATGTTGGATTAATGTCATATTGAACTGTATGTGTGCCCTGTTATATTTTGTATCCAGGTCATGAATATTAATGAGTGTGTCCGGCTTAAAGTAAAATTCTTAAATGTCCAATCAAATTTATACTTGGTTTGATTGTGTGAGGTGATGATAAGTACAATTTCTAATGACAATGAAATTTGATTTCATTAATATTCAAGAGTGGGCGGGGCTAATGCTAAATCACAAAAAATAGCTCTTGGATTAATGCCATTATGGTTGATATGCCCTACTGTTTTGGTATCCATGTCATGAATATTTATGACTGGGCGGCGTGCAAATCTTAAAATAAGGTGATCATAAGTTCATTTTCAAATGACAATGAAATTTCATCTCATTAATATTCATGAATATGCCGTGGCTTAATGATATGTCACTTGAATAGTTTGTAAATGTGAAAAGTCGGAAACGATTTGCTGAATCAATATCATATTGGACTGGTAGTTGTCTCGTATTGAGTAGATGTGCTCTATCCGTTTTGGTATTCAGGTCCTGAATATTACTTTGTAGGCGGTGCTTAAAGTAAAATTCCTTAAAATGTAAATAGCTTCACAACCGTATGTCCGATCAACTTCGTACTTGGTTGTGTACAGCGACGATAAGTACATTTTTTATAAGTGCAATTTTATAACATTATTATTCATGTGGGATATGGATTAACGACACACCACGCAAAAAAGCTTGTAAACACAACATGTCAAACGATATGCTGGATCAATACAATATTGGATTGGTAGATGCTCTATGTTAAATAGCTCCTATGTGTGGTATTGCTTCATAATTTCATATGGTTGTGTTAGTCCAAGGATGTTCTCTTGCTATTTATCACCTTTTTAGTATTCATGATCTGTCCGATCAATGTTATACAGTATTTGGTACATTATGTGCACCAAAGTCAATATATGTGACACATTGTTTTGGTATCCATCCATCTGTTGATGACATGTCATTATCTCTTCACAATAATTGGTAATCCTGATTTGTGGCATCGGAACCACTAAGGGTCCTCGTTTTCTGGATACCAAAGATAATGTTTTTTAGTATCCTTGCATTTCTTATATAGCAAAACTGAACCTAAATTATTACATTAATTTATGACGATCATTGATGAACATATAACTACAACAAATCGAATTATAGTTGAAATATGTTGCCTGAATGTTGCCTAAATTGGCAACAATAAATGGCTACATATATTGTTGAACATATAAACGTATAGTGTTTTGGCTGATATGGCAATGGACGATATCGACAACATTATTCCAGAGAACAATTGGCGACCACTTGGAGATTGGGAAAGAAAACCTTTGCCAGAAGCATCCGTGATGCTTCTTTAAAAAGTCAAAATAAATATGCGGTATTGATTCCGAGGTTTCCATCGATTTGAAAACTAATTTCTTAGACGCCTTGTGGATGATTTCCTTCATATAAATCGCCGGGTGGACGGGCCCGGGTATCCCAATCCGATAAATATGTGTTGATATATCACTGTTTTATGTGACTCTTTGTTTTCAGAATTACCAATTAAAGTGATTGCAATCTCGCAAGATTTGAAAAATTGGAACCTTAGGAGTGTGTTGGAAAGCAGCTGTTGTTACTGTGGCAGGTTACCTCGGCGCACTACCAACTCGTACAAATCTAAACAGAGTCATGTGGGAAATCAATTTTGTTATGCGCCAAGCGATATATCATTTCAATTTGCGAGCTCGCTAACGAGTCGCCTGTGCTGGATCCCTACGAGCGATCACTACATTACCCACTTGTCTAGTTGTCTACAGGATGGCATATGCCTTTTGCGTGGTGTCCGATGCAGGATTTCATGATTTAAAGTTATATTTGTAATAAGTAACACTGCATCTATTTATGTCCTCTTCAAAATAAAGCCCAATTAAAGCACGTACCATAAGATAGTTAGCCTTGTAGCGGTTGCGTCATTTATATAGCCTGTATGTATTATGTTTTGACAGGTCGTTGGAATCTTTAACAGTGCAACGCAGTCATTTGAAATGTTGGAAGGCAAGACAATCAACTGGCCCGGTGATACGGTTCCCCTCGATGTTCCTGTGTGTGGGTTCCTTGATGACTTGTGCGATGAAGACACGGGTAAATTATCATTGTCAAATTAAAATACAACCCCAGCCCCGCCCGAGACCGCATTGATCGTGACAACCGATTACAAAATCGGACAATCTTGTGACACCCATCGCCCACCAATTTAGGTATGTGAGTCTGTATAGCTACGGAAATATCAAACCGTTAATAAGGTTTGAATCCAAAGATTTACACGAACGGGCATAAAATTCAACACCATTATTATAACTAGCTATGCATATAAACACACGTCAGTGTGTTTATACATAAACAGCGGTTTGATCTAGTTAATAGCGACTACAATCACGTTGAATTTGGTTTAATCAGTTACCGTATATATACATATCGTTATAAAACCGATAGGTTTTGTTTATGTTTACGTAAGCTATTGAACGAAATCGAGAAGGTGTTCTTTTGTTTCTCACAAAACACCAGTCAGTGTGATGTTTTCAATGTTATTGATATTTTCTGATATTTTTTTTTTTAGCCAATGAAGCAATGAAGTACGGAATGATAGCGATGGCAGTTATCCTTGTACTCTTCGTAGTGATCATTGGATACGTTTACAGGTAATAATGCATGCTTGTCTTCATACTTTTCTTGTTTTCACATGGTCTGATTATCCTATTCGACAAAGTTAACTTCATTTATATTCATGAGATTTCCTGGTTTAATGTATAAGTCATGAACAAATATTTCATCATCGGAACCAAGAAACAACGTAGTATATTGACGTTTGCCTGTCATCCTAATTGGATAATCGTTTGAATGAAAGTTTGCTTTCATATGGTATGATTAGCGTATGCATGCGGCAAATTGAGTTTCATTAATATTCATGGCTTAATTATATGCATCAACATTTTAATTGGATTATCGCTCAAATGTAACTTTGCTTCCATATGGTCCAATTAGCGTAAAAAATTAACTTTAATTTAAAATTAATATTCATGAGTTACTCCTGGCCTAATTTGTTGAGTTACTCCTGGCCTAAAAAAAAAAAGTCCTGAAAAATCAGCATCGGAACCCCAAAACAATGTATGTCTTTTGACATACCACCCTAACGGGACTATCCAAATTATATAGTAGCGGCTTTAATACGTATAACCTTAATGTAAACTATCAGGTACAACCTGCACAGGCTACGAAAGCTTCCTAGCTGCCGGGAGGCTATAAAAATCACTCCCGTTTTGGGGGTGATGAGGACTGAAAAGCTTTCTCCAAATTTGTAATTAGAACGAAGATGTAAAATAATTACTACGGCGACGAGTAATTTGTTATTAATAATTCCATCCTTCATCCCTGCGCTATTTCTAAGGGCTCACGAGGCATTTGCGTTTAATGGCTGTTATTGCCCTTCCCTGTTCAACACCAGGAGCCGTTATTGGGATTTTATCAGCTAACCGCTCCGATCCATTTAATTAAATGTTAAGGTATTCTCAGTATGGGGGTGACAAATTCCTCGGTGGTGGCGACGAAGCTGATTCCTGCGCAATTTGGAAAGCAAAATCTAAATTTCTTCTTCAACTGCGCACGGAAGATCTAATGCAGCCGAAGCTGCAAAATAAGTGTCGAATTCAATGGCGATGAGAAGTTGCGGTCACTTGTTTTAAAGTCATAAGAATTGACGGTGCCTTTGTGTTGCTGTATTTTAATAAACTGTGTTCCAGTATGAAGTGAAGGATTCAGACAGCCACGAATCTGTGATATCAAGCTGGCATATATATAAATATATATAACAGTTAACAGACGGTGACTATGCATTAGCATGTTGGGTGGGTGTCATTCGTGACAAATTTTTCCCGCGTATTTAGTCGTCGTTATTGAGATAACCTAATTGCTCTACCAATTCGATTAAATGTTAATGGCTGTCCGCCAGAAAATTGCTAGACTGCTCAGCTTGTTGTTAGGTACATGATTTAAAACATAATTTCATGGGTAGTATATATAGTGAAATCATTTTGGGCGAGAGATCTTTAATGTATTATATTAACTGACAGATTTCTGCGCAAACAGTAAAGCAAGGATTTTGGTTCCGATGCTGTAGGCGCATGGAACTATACATTAATGTTTGCGTGTGTGTATGTATATACTTGCATAGGCGTTATGACTGAGAACACAGACAAAGAAATTTCAGGTCCATATTAATGAGTGGTGTTGCTTAAAGTAAAATTCCTAAAATGTCAATAACTTTGCAACCGCACGTCCAAGTTCATACTTGAAACCATTGGTGTATTTCCTGACACAATTCTGTTCTTAATAGATCAAGCCATCAGTATTGAATTCTGTAAGTATTGGCAGCGCGAAGCTAGACAATGTCAGAATGTGGGTGTCGCCACTGTATCACCGTTCAAACGTGTTAGATGCTTTCGATAACTAATGTTAGACTAATTGGTATTACTGGTGGAATTGGTAACACAGTAAGTTTACAAATTACAATATGTTCATATATCAAATTTGTTAATTGAACCTGAATTACTAATGTAACACAATTTCATTTTGATATTATTACCCCCACCGCGCGCCACACCCATATACCGTTAAGTTAACCTTTCATTTGATTTCGCAGGAAATACACTTATGAAAGGGAACTGGCTAATACTTCGTGGAAAGTGAAATGGAACGACATTACGTTCAATTCAAAAATTGCGAGAAGATTCGGTGGAAGTCGCATGAGTTTAGCCTCGGTAAGCGAATCATTCCTCTCTACCCCATGTGTTGGATTAACCTTTGTGTAAGTGGTTCACTCTCCCCTCTCTATCACATGAGTGAGTTTAGCCTCGGTAAGCGGATCATTCCTCTCTACTCAATGTGTTGGATTAACCTTTGTGTAAGTGGTTCACTCTCCCCTCTCTATCACATGAGTGAGTTTAGCCTCGGTAAGTGGATCATTCCTCTCTACTCAATGTGTTGGAATAACCTTGATGTAAGTGGTTCACTCTCCCCTCTCTATCACATGAGTGAGTTTAGCCTCGGTAAGCGGATCATTCCTCTCTACCCCATGTGTTGGATTAACCTTGGTGTAAGTTGTTCACTCTCCCGTTCTGTCCCATGAATAAGTTTAGCATTGATAAGCTGATCATTCCTCTCTACCCCATGTGTTGGATTAACCTTGGTGTAAATGTTTCACTGTGTGTGAGATTAGCCCGCCCGGCCTATATTTTTGTCACGTGGGTGAGTTAAGCTTTGATAACTGATTCCGCCTTTCCATCATACACTCACTCTATACCATTCATACTATTCCATCATACACTCACTCTACACTCACTCTATACCATTAGCCGCGGTAAGTGATTCACTCTCCTCTCCTCGTCTATGTGAAAATCGTTCTAATCTCTTTTAATTCTTTCCTTGTGCACGATTGAGCAATTAATACTAGAATATATATCTTCATTGAAATGGTTCTGCTCGCATCGAGCTTTGTTATTCTTACATATTCAATTTAGTAGATAGTATTTCATGTAGCGTGATCGGTTCATGCGGCAGAGTGTGTATAGCGCATTCCGTGCTATAATCATGTACTCCGCCTGTTACATGAGATGTCAGACAATGCCCATATAATTTATACAACATAATTGGTCAGTAATTTAGCTCTGGTGCCGTCGTTGGCCAGTTTCGACGGCATTTTACCCCTAAGCCTTATTAACGGAGTTTATTCGAAACAACACATGAAATACAATTAAGGAGCGTTGGCACGGATACCCATCAAAGTTTAAATTGCGGTTTCCATAGTGATTAATTTTGAACTTGGTGTGAAGTTCTTCATTAGAATGCCTCGGCGCCACTGCAGCAACTGAGAATTATAACAAGCAGTATTTATAGTTACACCTGTCCGACCGTATAGATAAGCGAGAAAACAATAATATACACTACATATACACTACAGCGCCGATAGCGCGTTATACAGTGTCAACTGAAGTTATATGGCTGTTATGTTACACCTGGATTAATGATTATGACCGATTAGCGGTAAAGTAATCCAATGTTCCCAAAACACTCTCTGTAAGTAGCAAGGTAGCCTGCACGAGATCGTGGGGTTGGGGTGAGGGAAATGTTTTTAAAGAGAATAGGAAAATGTAGTTAACACATTTAATGTAGTTAACTGCCTTTAACCCATTTCCATCGTCTGACAATGATATATTTCAATTTGTGTTCCTAACATACCACCTACGACATTCAATGCATTCGTTACCTCCAGCAATTTTCTACTGCATATCTTGATTCCTCGTAAGGTATTTTTTATGAAATGGTGTAGACTTACACTGAACATGTAAGATGTACGCGTGTGAATGTTTATTCTCAATTGAGCATATCATTATCATATCATTACCTGTTATCATGAAAGGGTTTGTCGGTCGCTAAATTAACAGCAAACTGTCTAAGCCGCTAATCATAACATCAACTTCAATCCATTATTTAGGTTTCCCATGTTGTATATGGGAAAAAGGTTCGCCGATGTATATAATTAATATGACACCAGCTAGGTTTTGCCGGGCTTACAGTTTCGCAGTTTCTGTGTGTCGTTGTATATGTATCCTAAATGTGACAAACGCTCATGGATTCTACTAGGCCCGTAATGTGGCCCTGCACCAGGTGGAGACAGTGCCCCCGATGGCACATACATGAAGACGACCATGGTTGATGTAGTGTATTAGCTTTGCAGCACTTGTACTGGCTTTATGTTTTTGATATGCACCCTCGATGGCCTTTGACCCAGAGGTTTTAAGTAATAAATTGTTGTTTTGAATGTGGAATTTGTGAAGTTAAATCTGTTCTAATCGGCTTGATTTTAATCTGTTCGGCCGCGAAACCCTTCAGTTGGTACGATCCCGTAATAAACCACATTCTAACGTAACTAATTTAATTAATAGTTACAGCAATTACAGCTAATAATGTATGTGATTTGAGGCAATACGCATAATTCATTTTACGTTCGACTAGAGATAAAACTCCTTCGTTACTCTTCTTGCCTACACTCATGCAACACTCATTAGCCAATATGTAAAGGATTATTCGGTGATGATAATTGTTATGCTCATAGAAGAGAATAAATATTGATCTAACCCGGCCGCACATATAACATGAAAATCAACTTCGCTATAACCGAAGATGGAATAGCCTAAAATGAGACCTTCTGGACTTGCAACGATTCCCCGCCATTTCGTCGTTCCAAGCTACAGTGGCGTAACCAGAGGGGGGGCAGGGGGAAGCCGCCCCCAGTCACACATCTTGCCCCCCCCCC
>JAODFY010171820.1:299-10869 GCA_027580055.1 Paracaudina chilensis | reverse complement strand
TCACTTAACCCCTGTTGACCTCAAATGGCCTTTGACCTCTTAAAAAATCAATAGGGTTCATCTACTCAATATGGCTGACTTACATACTAACTATGAGTTTTCTCCAAGTTTCCCTTATTGAGTTAACCTGAATAGAATGTTTTCAGCAATTCACCCATGTTGACCTCAAGTGACGTTTGACCTCTTAAAGATCAATAGGGTTCATCGACTGAATATGGCTGACTAACATACTATGGTTTCATCCAAGTTTCCCCTATTGAGTTAGCCCGATTACAAGGCTTGTAACTGGCGATATAGTAGACACTTTCTCTTGAATGTGGGTTTGGTTGACACTGGAATGTCACATGACTTTGTTACAAAGTACCCTCCTTCTTTTCAACTATCTGAAATGCCAGCTTATTTCTTTTTGCAGTATGAAAAAAATTGGTTCTCAAAATTCCATGGGGTAGGGGGGGGAAAGAGCCCCATTGCGGATGCCATTGCAGGGAGTGCTGCTCCCCAATCCGGGCACAAAACATAACACTAAACTTGTCCCACTCACTAGGGCCATGGTGCGAAGGCCCCCTCGCAGCTTTCAGGTGGCTGGCGCAGCCCTTGCTGACAGTACCCAGTCTGTAGTGACAATTAACTAGAGATCAGGTAAGTTTGACTAAGTGTATTCCGGTTCAGTTGCATAGTTACAGAGTTACAAGTCCCCTGAGGGTGCACATGTATTATATAATAACTAATAAGCATAAGCATGCATTCACGTAACAGTGAGGGTTACTGCCCTCTGCATACAAAGAGGCGACGTGATTCAGCACTGGGAAGGGGAAGGTTTGGTCCAAGCTTTGAACAAAGCCACAGAAAACAAATGTCACACACACAAAAAACAACAAGAAATAACAGCACTTCCAAGATTCTGTCTTTTGAATTGCCAACAAGAATGAACACAATGATCTTACTCTATACCCCAAAACACTAGTGACATTGCTCAGGGTGTCTCATGGGGGTTGTTCCCTTAACAAATACATTGCTAAGGGGGTCTCCTGGGGGTTGTTCCCCAACAAATTTGTGTCCCCCTCCCCCCCATGAGATTTGTGATATTGGTAAAAAAAAAAAAAATTGCTGCTTGTAATAAGATATAAATTCAGCAAAATACAAGAAATAAATGTACAGTAAATGTACAACAAATAAATATAATTATGCATTTGTATTCACAAAATTGTACTATATAGTATCATTAATGAAAATAGAAGCCTAACTATACATGGTGATTGAATCTCAGAGTGTGGGTGATTGAATCTCAGAGTGTGGGCGGGGTGGAGGGGGGCGGTTGAGATTCTGGGAATCAAAATAATGTTACATGCCATTAAATTGTATGTGAAAATACCTGCATTAATGTTCAAACTTTAGCTGTTATGTCAGTGGTGTATGTTTATTAGAGTAGTGATTGTCTTATTTGTTTATTGTGAGTAGTACCTTCCATGCATTCTGTTAATTGTTACTCCTTGTAAATGTACCTATGTAGTGTAGAGCGAGCTGACTGTCATAAGCCCTTCTTAATTAACGGTCATACTCGTTAATAAAACATACACACACTCCTGCAGTCTGGTCTCTCCTAACTTCTATTCTCTCTGGTGCAACCCCAATTTAGCTGATATAGCCCGTCCACATTACAATAACGTCAAGACAAGAGAGTACCAGCCCCAATGGGCAATACTTCGTGGGGCCAGTCGGCTGGGTAAAAAGCCTGGAGCAACATGTTAATGAGTAATGGACAGACCTATGTGAAGGTTCAACTAATCATTGAGCATCTGCCAGTTCAATATTCGAGTAATTTGATATATCGTTTCTTACATTTGGTGTTTATATGCTATTTTGTGCGACTAAGTATTAAAGCCTCGCCCACTCCTAAATATACGAAACATGTTGTTAAGATCATCTTTTAACACAACCATACCAAGTATGAAGCTAATCCATATATAGGGTTACAAAGATATTGGCAGATTTTATGTTTAGCCCTGCCCACTCACTATGGCAAATATATAAGCCACATATGGTAGCAAATTCTTGGGTTATCATGGTATCAAGCTCAGGTGTCACACACATACACACACACACATGCTGACTAGACTGCATAGGTTCTGGTGCTGCTTTTGGCACCGGAACCAACAATTGTCTCATCACAACTAATGATCAATTATGTATAGTTTTTCTCAACTAGTGTATTGTCAAATGTTAACCTGACTGGTGGTATATAGCATACACTTGTGTACCACTGGTGAATAATGATGATAACATATAATTAATAATATACAATTTTAAGTACACATTTTCATAGCAGCTTGTGGTAGTAACAAGGGCATAACATCACACTGCACCCAAAGGGGCATCACTCTCCCGATCAATACCCCCACCCAATGATTACATTGTAACTATAGACAAGACAAATCAATTTCACTTAAATTTACAATACATTTCCAAACAAAAATAACACAAATTTCTTCCCTGATACCTGAAGCACCATATGGCCTGAATACCAACCATATTTTAAAATGGAAAACCCCTTCTTATCGCCAAACTTCATTATCTACTCCTTTCAAATCCACAACATTAGCTCAACAATGCTACTCATGCCCAGAGACAAAAACAGAGCAGTTCATTTATTTGTGTTCTTTAATAAATGTAGCCATTTTACTCCTACTAAAGTACAACAAACAATTTATATCAACACAAAATTATTTCTTTCAAATGGTACAGAATTCTTATAACTTAACTTAAATTATACAAAACAGAAAAATAGTAAAACAAAATGATTAATTCCTTCCTAGTGAGATCCTTCCCCCCCCCCCTCCCCTTTCTGACACAAAATGTTAAAACCTCATATCGAAACATACCCATCCACTGAAATGTCCCCTGTCCATTATATTGAAATAACCTCGGCAATGCCACTTAATTTATTAACACCCTGCCCAAAGTAAGATTTTCAATGTGGCTCACCAGATTTGTCTGTACTGCATTTCTACAACGAAATTTAGGCCTGCAATCTTTAGATGCTAACTAACTTGGTTTAGTCATATCAAAGTTCAATGCTAATAATGAGCCAATTATCTTATCATATCATCGTATTAATAGACTGTCTGAGATAGGGGAAGTGGCTATTGCTCTGAAGTTTGTGGATGGTTTATTTTTGTGTAACATTGTCCTGGAGCTAAGCTCTTTCTTTTGTTGTGAGCTATTTGAGCAACAATTGGCCATCAATTGTATTAATCTGATATGCAGTTATGAACAATGTAGCAAACAACATATTACCATATGCCATAATGATAAATCCAATGTGTTAGGTTTCATATCACTGGAAAAACACAGGACTCTGCTATGTGCTATATATGTTGCTATAAATTATGGGCTACAATTCAATCAATTTTAGTACTAATACTTAGTAGTCATATTTACTACAACTAGTAGTCATAATTATGTTTTTATTTTTTTTAGCAATCTGAAAACTTTGCTCTGGAAAGATGGCACAAATTTAGAGAAGATCTGTTTAATCCTGCATGCATCTGTTCTCAAGAAAAAAAAATGTAAAATGGGACTCAATGTATTCACAACAGTTCAGCTCAATATTACGTCTAAACAGCAACATAAAATACTGAAATAACTAAAATATTTTGCCTAGTTCAAAATGTCACTTTAATATATTAAGACTAATTAATATATATGACAGTTTATTCGTCCCTAGAAAGTCCCCAGAAACGCATGTCTAAGCCCTCTAAATAAAACTGGTATCTAGAATTATGTTAACGATTGTTTCTCCCATTGAATGATTTTTTGTGGAAAATTACTGGTTTATGCATATAACTTGTCGCTGACCTGCCCGACCAAAACCATGTTTCTAAGACATTTCCTTTAATGAGTTCTATCCACTGGCAAAATGAGTAAGAGATCTTGTTGTTGCATATATGTGACCAGTGCTGTAGCTATCCTGGTTGGCACCAGTTGTGGCGTATTAAACCAGTACTAGCACTTGCTATTAAACTGACACTCAGAGTAAATAAGCACCATTCCGACCGGCACTCAAGCATCCTACAAGCATCCGGTACATGAGTCAGTAAATATTTAAGAGCCCTGATTAACATATTTTTGCTTTTTTTTAAATGACTTTTCAGGTGCAAAAATATGGGCAGGAGAGAACAATGCAAATCAGCTCAATTCCAGGAGCCCTGAACCATGCCAGGGTGTTGCCCATGGACCCCACCAGGGGCCCACAATGTGGGCCCTGATATTGACTGCTCGCTTCCAGAGAGTGACTTGCTACGTTCGCCATCATCCACCCATGTAATTAGCCGGCATTTGGTTTCATTTAGCTGCCACTAAGTTTTCTCTAGCTACAACAACATGTGACAAACTATGAAAGTGAATGACTAAAAACATGAAACCAAGAGATTTGCAGGTAGTACCCTTAATGTTTATACCCTGCAAAAAATTAAAATTGTACAGGACATGCTATCCAGTCCCCTTTTTGGTTGTCTACATATCAGGAAGGAATGAAGAATGTTGAAGATAAAATAATTCAAATAATTAAGATATGGTTAAAGTGATATAATGTATTTACCTTCTACCTAAGCCATAATCACCCATTATTGAGGAAACCTCTGAATAATAGTTTGTTTAGGAACTGTGTAAGAAGAAATCCTTCTGAAAATCAGTAAGTACCATTTAATAATAAAGCAGTAAGCTCAGATACGTGCTTTGAAGCAGATAGGTTAGCCCCTTTGTTGCTATGGTAAATGTGCATCACTCGAATCAATAAGAATGTTGGACACAATCATCTAAAAGGAATGATGCAGCCCTTGTAAATTCTAAACTCCACTTTGTCAAAACACTAACACATTTCAGGATTTTTTTTCCCCGTTCTATTTCATTATTTTAAACTCAATACGCATCTTGAAGGGATTCACAAAACAAAAATGTTAACTAAATAAATTTTTCTTTCTTTCCTCAGTGCAAAAAATATCTTTGTTTTTTTTTAAGGGCATTTACTGCAGCATGTACATGGTATATATATAATATATATATTATTATATGTAATAACTGAAATGGCTACATTTTTTTGCATAACAACTAGTTAAATAACAAATTGCTTCTCTCAAAAACTTGTTGCTTCAGATGACCCAGTGCAACAAATAAGCACTTCCTATCTGGTTGCTCTTCTATGGATGTTTTTCTCCCATCATATCCCAGCAATCGTGAAATCACTGTACTCCACCGTCTGAAGGGCACTCTGTAATTTCTCAGATTTTGCGACCTGTTGCGGCGAATGTCCTTCGCTGTTGACAGCTTGGCGGCTTGCACCAGCATCCATCAATAAATAGACAAGTTCAGAGAATTCTCGACCTGCCGCTAAATGCAGCGGCGTATTCAGATCAAATGTTGTTGCGTTAACGTTAGCCCCTAATCTCCTCAGCAGGAATTCGACCAAGTCTTTATTTCTCATTTCCACAGCATAATGGAGGGGTCTTCTGCCACTCTTATCATCCGCTGCATTGATGTTGGCCCCGTGCTGGACTAGATAAGCCAGTAGTTGTGTATTTGCATTAAAGGTAGCGATATGTATACAACAATATCCTGGAAAAACAACAAGATGAAAATGTTTGGTGATTCAGATGACATTGATTTGTCAATTTTATTTCATTCAAATTGCAGGGAACAATTTATCTGGTATCGCATCACAGTTTGCGCTTCAAATGGCCGTATTTGGGATACAAATTAAACAAGAGCCCAAGGGCACTATGGTTCCTTGCTTAGGGGTATATGACAATGATTGTTATATACATAACATTTATAAGATTGGGCCCAAATAGTACAAACTGCTATGCAAAATTAAATTTGAATAGCAGTTTTGCTATGCAATTTGCTGGTAACACTTAAATGCTTCCTGAATTGTACATGTACACGTATATATATTAACTTTATTGTATATTTTGTGTATGTACTTATATATTAACTATCTAAATTTACAACCCAGTATAATCTGACGAACAATTGTAGAATGATTAGGGAAATATGCTGAGGGCAGGGTTATTGCAAGTAATTGAAATCTGTCAAGATTTGCACTTTTCATGCTTTCAGAGAAGAATGGGTAGACACATGCCCCACACCCCAGTGTCCCCCTGAGTCTTCCTTCCCCTAGCCAAGGGATGCATCCCTACATTATTTGACATACATTAAATATACACTGTTGGAGTAGACTTAATTGGATTGTTATTGTAATTGGATTTGGATTGTTATTGTAACTATCCAGAATTGTTGAGTCACTTGTTGAGTATGCCACTGGCCAGAATGCAATTCCCCTGCATTATAATATATACATCCTGTATACAGTACTTTATATTGTGATATCAATGTTTGGTCAGATTTTAAACAGGAGGAAATGAAGCTCAACAGACTTTTGTGTTGAAAATAAATTGCAAAATTCCTCGCATGGCTTACATGTAGCTGTCATCTAACACTCATTGTGTCCAACATTTATAGAAATCCATTAGATTTTATTTAGGGTGTTTCTTTTTTTTATAAAGAAATGTCAACTGACCACTATAAGATATCTTTAACCTAAAAATCTTGTAAACATCAATGGGTCACTCATCGTTTACATTTTTCTTCAAAATCCATTCAAGTCTGTACAACATCAGTTGAGAGAGCAAAAGTATTTTGCACAGACAAAAAAAAAACTGCATGATCTTTGACCTTCAATTTTTGGACAAATACTAAAAAAACTACTACTCAATGATCTTTATGGGTAAATTTTGATCAATACTGAAGTTATATTTAGCATTTTCAGATAATCACAAATGACCCCAATATGGCTCATCCAATTGTAACGATGTCAAAGTTTTATCATAATCTTGTCAAGGACTTGCCCTTTACATTTTTATATTTAGTGACAAATTAACCAAAGATCTATATGTATGACATTTGGCTTCAGACTCCTGAACTACTAAACAGTGAAGTTCTACCCAAGAATCATCATGGCTAAATTTTTATCAACATTCATTCTGTAGAAGAAGCCCTTTGTAGTTTTTTACAATGACCTCAAATGATAACCTTTGACCTAAAATTCATACGTAAACCTACCGAAATGACAAAGTTTTTTGTGGCTATGAACCAAAATGCACCACTTATTGTAAAACAATTGTAAAGCCTTATATCATACATGTAGGAAGTGTACATACATATGAACAGCCAAATCATTAACAGCAACATACACATACCTACATGTATGACACACTACATTACCCAAACACCAATACTCCGTAATGTATCCTGTTAATTTTCCATGAATCCTTCTTTAAATAAATTATATATTTCCTTTAAAACCAGTATGTCCCATACAGACAGCAGCATCACAGTTACTGATGGGGAATCCCCTATTCCACAATCGTTCACTGTTCACTGTGTGCGTGATACAATGACAATGTCAATGAGAAGGTTCAATGGTGAGTAGAAGGGAGAATTCCAGTGTTGCGCAATGACTGGATTTTCCATCAAACTTTATATAAACAGTAATGAAACGCCAAAACCAACACTCATTTTTTGGTTGTTATGAGTGCGCAGTACGGACTTTCCATGCGACTTTTTATAATAAGATTATCAGCTTGATATAAAATATCCTCCCTTCTCAGTAAATATCAATTCCTGTTTCAACAATTGTGGTAATTTCCATAGAGCTAAAAGTAGCCAGGGTTTTTACTGTTTGTGAGAAACAAACTAACCATTATAGTTTCTATTCCTCCTTTTCTAGTGACGAATCATATGGGATGATGAAATGTACAATTTGAGGTTTATGTTGCCTAGAACATTTCTTTTACCATTTGATTGATTATAGATGGTTAAAATAAATTTTGAATAAAACCTGAAGGGTAATATTTTTTTAAATGTCACTTTTGTAACACTTTTTATGTATTTTTTTTCTATGTTACACTCTTTTTTACTTAAGTTGCAAAAATAAGCACAGCTAGGCAGAGATACTTGTAGGCTAATAAAGTAGACACAACATTTTTTTTTGCCAGGGGGAGGAGGGGAAGAATTGAGGAAGAGGACAAAACATGTGAAAATTAAAACTTACCTTCATAATTTTTTAGTTCTAAGGATTGAGGAATTTGTGGTAATCGTAATGATCGCTTCTCTCCCAGGAAATCTGTAAATTCTTTGACTAATACACGATGTGTCAATGCTCCAACACAGTCTAAAACATTATTCGAGCATGCTAAGTGAAGTGCTGTGTTACCATGGCGATCAGGAATATCTGTTGACGCTCCTGCGATAATCAACGCTCTAGTTATTTGTGGTTGCCGTGTTAACACAGACAAATGTAACGGAGTCTGCGAGAAAGGAATATAAAATAGAATATTTCAATGAAAAATTAACGGTTTCAAGTTTCCGAGATTTTTCAACCTCCAACAATTTACTATCCATACAATCATTCCTCAAACTACCCTTCCCTATATTAACCGTCTACATTTAAAAGATAACATTGAGTCATGCCCTGTGACCCCAGCATGGAACACACACAAAGATAGTTGGTGTATCAAAATAACTTGGCATACAACTACAATATAAATTCTTCCTTTTAACATGCACAATTTAGTATACTTTTGGGGGAGTTTGGCTATGAGAGTAATGTTGTTAATAGTGCATCACAAACTTGGTATTGATATATTGGTATTCGTATTGATAGATAAAAAAAAATTACACACACTTTATCTTTGTGGTATATATATGGCAAACATACTTCCCCATCCCTAGTTTTAGACCCATATTTATAAAGTCATTAAAGTGATTATAGTCCAAATAAGTTTATATTTCCCTCTAGGGCCTCTCCACAATTTCTGGAGATTTAATGTGTTTGTGAGTTTATATTTCAAGAATTTCTGTTTCACTAACCTGTTGGAGATTATTAGCATAGTTGAGGTATTTTACAGGTAGAAGAGCAATCAGGATTAATGCGACATCTGGATTGAGAAATATTATTGCAAGGTGAAGAGACCTGCAAAAAGAAAAATATCAAGTTATTAGTATGTTTCTCAATGGGTGCAATTATTATTTTTTGTGGTCAAAGGAAGGGTGGAATGGCTACGGATGGTAATTTACTAAATATAAATTGTAGGAAACAATGAAACAGTTCAGGATTGCATTTTGGGGTTGGGGGATTGGGAATGGGTAAAATTGAGATTTGAGACCAAGATGAGATGAGGCATCCTCCATTTTTAACCAAGGTTTGTGGAACCTGGGCCATTCAATAAATAATTTAACAATGTGACTCCAATATGGCGATATGAGTAATATAATCACCATTCCATCTGCACATAGCCTATATTAACTTCAGTCAAGCAAAACTTGTTATAACTTAAATAACTCACATATCACCATCTTGATTAATGTTTGTAGCTTCACTGGTCAATTGAAACCCCTCAGAATAGAGTTCTTTTTTATTTAGGCCTTGATCGATATCAGCGGCACTAGTCACATCAAATTTTCTTGTCGCAAAAGATATTGTAGTGCTCCCCTTTTCACTGGAAGCCAATTTACATTCCTTTTCTGAAAGTTGCAAATCACTGAATTGTGAGCTGAGAGTTGAGTCGTTTGAATGGGTGGACAAACATTTTGACGTATTTGACCCGGTTGAACTGAGATTTGATCTTGCTATGCTCCCAAGACCAGAATCCAAGCTAGTACCACTATCACAGTAGTTCATCAGTTGTTTTGATGTCCTTGTAATAGGCATAGGATCATATCCTCCACTGTCAGTGACACCATGATGTTCTTTCTCGTGATATGGTCCTGAATATGAAACAGGTACATGATCGGACTCTATATCATCTGATTTATCCCATTTCAAGTCATATGTGTGACTACTTCCAGCCATATTGGTTAACAGCAAGTCCATACGGATGGTACACCAATATTGATAAAGGGTAGAATATACAATAGGCCTACCAATGTAGGCTATATATATTTCGCCCTAGCATAGGCTAGGTTGGCACAGTTGGTTGGTTATCTACACTAACAGTAACAGTCTTACGACGTAGCGGTATATAGGCCTTGATGTTCTCCTAATTGCACTGCGAACAAAACGAATACAAAACTACAACCATCAACGATAAATATCCTTTTAACGTAATAATCCACTTGTTCTTGTTGGTGTCTTTTCAAATTGTGATAATGATGCCAGATTTCCTATATGTTTTAGGAACGTGGCGTCGCAAAGTCACATCGGGAATTCCCGAGCAAACCAAGGCTAGTCGTTGTTTTTCATTGGCTGGAAAAATCACATGATCGTTACCGAACAAAAATGTTCTTAATAATATTGGGGAATCCCCTACTACTACTGCGTATACGTGCCACCTAATAGTGATACATAAAAAAATATAAAAAAAGGAAAATGCAAACTTTAATCAAATGGGTCTTACCCGGAAAAAGCCTTAATTTTAATTTGCATTTTCTAAAACCGGATTGTACAATCTCATTACAGAAAGAAACAGTTACCTTTTTTTTTGGGGGGGGGGGGGGGGGAGGGAGGGGGGGCTTT
>JAODFY010171819.1:7535-17597 GCA_027580055.1 Paracaudina chilensis | reverse complement strand
AGTTGTCTGGCAATAATTAAAATACAGGTATATTACAATAAAAAATTCTTACTTAAATTATTTCGTTAACTCTCATCGGCATCGGAACCACTAAACCTTTGGGTTTTCTGGTTTTATTGATTTATTGATTTTTTTTTATTGATTTTCAAGCCTCACCTTTCTCCCCAGTGTTTTTTAGATTATACATTGTTACATATATGAAACCCCACCCAAATAGATTAGACTAATCCATTTTTGCAGCAGGTGGCTGACAATCGTAAAGCCTCAGTGCATGCTCTATGGTCACTAGCAACATGTTGCATGGTCTTTAAATAAATTAGGGAACTAAGTCAAGAGTCAACCAAAAATTTTACAAACTGGAAAAATAAAACAAAATCAGTCAGAAACAAGCAAAAACTATTGGTGTGCATTCCACAAAAAGGTGCCAAGTGTTGAAAACCATTCCATCTGTTGTCTGCCAGATGAGGGAGAACTTATATATTATTCAGTGATGATATATTAGAGACACGGCGGCAATTGGCATCCTGCTTTTCCTAAATGACCCAGGTGCTTTAAAATTGGCTGCCATGTCAGGCACAAGAACAGTCACATTATTGTTACAATCTGCCAAGTTCCAAACATTGCGCTGTGATTTTACTACATATCGGACAAAATTGCCAATGTTGTTTTGTTGTTTGTATTAATATTTTATCTGTGCATGTTCTTATAGTGCATATGCCTGGTGTCGACTTCCAGTAATGTCAAATGTAATATGTTACATTTAACAAAGCCTGTGTAAGATTAAGCTATATTGGTACATAGACTAAATGTGGTTATAGTATAGGCTGCACATGTGGTTGAAAATCAATCCTGCAATGTTACATGTAGTTGTGAGACAGCCAGTAGAACTTGCTTTGTTGACCTGTGTTAGACTACATGAGATATTAAGTTTAATACTGTTTGAAATACAAATCATAATTTTTGTGCATAGAAAGATATTGTAACTTGGGTGGCTATCACCTCCATTAAACATGGGGGGAGGGGGGTGGGAGGATCAGTGATGTTTGTGTGATCACTATACTCATTTATGATTATCATACACAACCAACTGCATATTATTTACTGTAGGGCATTTGTATTATGTCAGTATATACCAAACACCATTCATATTACACAGTTATTATTTATGAAACGCATGAAACGTTGGTAGGATTGGGAGCTAGATAAAAGGGACATAACAGGCTATGATTTGGGTGATTTACAAAGAAGTTACAATAAAACAAGAGAAAATATATTAAAACAGGAGAAAAGAAACAAAAGTTATATTCATTCATTTCTCAATTTTTACACTGTATCAACATACCGTCAGTTTAGGGAATGACAATATATACTACTAACAGAATTCAAAATTTAAAACAAACTATAAATATTAATATATCGCCCAAGCCTATTTTCATTCATTTCTAAATTTTTACAAATGCTGTATCAACATATCCGGCAGTTTAGGGAATGACAGTATAAAGTACTGACAGAAATAAAAATTTTAAACAAACTATAAATATTGAAATATCGCCCAAGCCTTTTTCATATGATGAAAATCTTAAAAGTTCCATTGCTTTCGGGAAATTAGATTTTGTCTGCTACGAAACAAAAACTCTTCAATCTATCCTAGCCAGAAGAAATATCAATCATAGTGTCCACTTGTGCTGGAAGGTGGAAAGAAACAAATAAGAACAATTTGCACACAGGAAAGTTTAATCTCCATCTTCAGTTTACGACAGCCAGCTGTTTCAACAAATAAATTTGTTTTAGGCGTGAATCTTAATTTTGAAGGAATATGATGGTCGATGAAACGGATCAGTAGTGCTGCATCACATTGGATGTATAGTTTTGGTCACGCTATCTCACGATGGTGAGTAACCAGTCTATGCAATCATCTTGGTTTGGTGTAGTGTGTGTGTGTGCAAATGAATGTGTGTTAAACTGTTAACTTCAACTTAAACACATCCAAAATGATGTAACATATTGCATACAAGTTTTGTTTGGCTGCAAATCTCTACTAGCTGCCTGTTTTTACCTCTATATATGTGCCGTAACCTACACATTCCCTCAAAGCAACTTGTAGCAAGAAAAAGTATGCAGAGTGATATTGCTAAATTTGACCATTTATACTCTGAGGATACTACATTCTGTATTACGAGTCCAGTTCATTTTTTTGTTCATTTTCTTTGTGGTTTCTTTATTACAAGCCCTCTTCTTCCTTTTTCAGAAAATGAAACACCTCTTGTGGACCTGAACTCTATTCCTCATGTGAATTCATTAAAACAAACTTTGCTGCCACTATCAGATTTTATTCGGCATCAAAACGGCTGCAACGTGAGTCGTAAAGTGTAAGGAAGTGTTACCCCATACAGCGAGGTTGTGTTCCGTAGTGCTACTTTTAATGAATTGTACAAGTATTGCAGTACTATTTTATCCCTACATATATGGGATTGCTGTATCACAGACAACAAATCTGTGTGTGTTTACTGCGCAAACCAAAGCCTTTGGGTCAGGCAGTGAAGGTTTTTTATTTGATGAAATTAAACATACATGCAGAGTACCATGAGTGTGGTAAATTTCAGCAATTATGCTGAGATTGTGCATGATGTGCAATTATGTTGAGATTGTGCATGATGTGGAGGATTTGTAGTTCTGTTTGAAATTAACAGTCTTTGAAAGTTTTATTTGGAGCATCTAAAATCTTAAATAGTCCAGTAAAAAAAAAAATGCTGATAAATCAGAGGAGGAAAAACTACACTTAATGGTATAAGCCCCATTATAATACATTCCTGGTTATTGAGATATTGCAGGACTTTGAAAAAAAAAAAATCTTTTAATTAAGCATCTGGCAATTAACAATTGTGATGTCGTCAGTCCCCCTTTGGCTGGAAACCCTTTGATATTCTTTATATTTTTCATGCTTTTTAATATACCAATTTGAAATGGTACCCCACAGTTTAAAATATATTTGGAGATTGTATTGTACAGCAGTGGTTGCTCATAGGTTATATCTCTATAGATAATATATTTCAAGAAAAAATCTCTTAATTGAATTATAACGACACAAAAGCTTCTGAGTGCAATCATGCATCTGAGATGTTGACAAATGTTGCCTGACGCTTCATTAAAGTGAAAATGTGTACTGATTTCAATCTCAACAACAACCAAAAGTGCTACTGTGATGGAAATTCCACTGTTGAGTGTCTGTCTGATATTTAAGATTTTGACTGAAAGTATTGTTTTAAAGATGGCATCTGGTGGCTTCAGGCATTGGGATCTAACAAACGCCTCATGCCTGCCTGATTGAATAATCTTGCCGGCTAGATCTGGTCAGCATGCTGAACCTTGTACACCATTATCTTGATATTAATACCTAATGACACAATGTAATTACTTATGATCTGCCACATAAGATATAGTTGCACATTTGAGTTGTACACGGAAGCTGTAAGTTTTACATTTTGCTCATGGAAGCTGTTCATGGGAGTTATATGGAAACTGTACATGGAAGCCATACATAGAAGCTATACATGGAAACTTACTATTCATGTAAGCTGTACATGTTGTATGTGGAAGCTATACATGGAAGATGTATTTGTTGTACATGTAATTTGAACATGAATGTTGTACATGTATATTGAAGCTAAGGGATTGTACATTTTGCACTTGAAAGCTAAATATTAATATGGAAGTTGTACATGGATGATATACAAACATGGTGTATGTGGAAGTTATACATATAGGTTGTACATGTTATACATCAAAGCTATATTATGTAAGCTGTATATTTTGTACATGGAAGTTGTACATACCATGCATAGAAGACAATGTAAATAATGTAATATAATAATGTATAATATATGCTACATACAGTGCTCCACAATCTGCATGTTCTTCCAAAAGGATTTGTTGTCCTACATGTGCCACATGCTGTTTCATTCCATTGCAATATGCCGCTTTAAGAGGTGCTATTGATTATTTCATTGCATTTGAGAGATTACGGGTTGCCATCTGTAGCATTTGTGTGGACATTAATCCATCTACTATTTAAACTAAAGTAGTTTAGAATCTTTCCCAATGTATATTTATCAGTTAAAGACATACAAACAAACAAACAAAACATACAAACAAAAATCTCACTGGATCATCTGCATCATTTATTATAAATGTTTTATATGTATTATGCAAAATATGTAAAGTGTTTAAGTGAACATAAAATGTATAGTGAATGATATAAAACTATTAATGTCTTGTCATTATTTTTTTTTTCTTCAAATACAGAATGGTGTGGGGGTATATGGATATGTTAAATTAATGTATGTTCCTTTTGAAATGGTGTCGTTGTATATGGGTATGTTAATGTATATATATTCCTTGTAAAAGGGTGTGGTGGTATATGGGTATGTTAATTCATTGTATATTCATTGTAAGATGGCAATTAAGTTGCTGAATAATTCTAGCTCTTCAGTGCATGATTAGTAAGTGACTTTATAAACACATAATCAGTGATAGGCACTTGGTCCCAGGCCCATAGCCAAATGGAAATTTAAATGTGTGATGGACCAGCATTGGAGAAAATGGCATGCCCCCTCAATCACCTCACTTGCCCTAAAAATGTAAAGCTGGCCCCAAGAAATATATTTCATTGTCCTCTATGAGAACATCATAACACAAGATTATATATTGAATTGATATATTGAATTGATATCATACATGTTATATTATTTGATTTAGGTAGTGACCGGTTGTCTTCATTGTTTTTGGGAAAGGGCTCATTTAATGTTACTTAAAATGTCTCAAAATCCTTAAAATGTCAATATCTTTGCAACTGTACACTGTAAGCTTGATTTGCTTCAGAAAGTTACTTTTCATATATCATCTCACTAATTTTTCATGAGTGGGTGGTTCCAGATAGAATAGTTGATTGATATAATACATGGTATATAAATATGTTTAATTGTTGTTGGTAGATAATCCTTCTTGTTTTTCATGATCCTTCTTTGTCTTATTAAGATTGAGCCTGTCTTTGTAAGATTGATATATAGTACAAAGATGTTTAAAAAATATATTTCATACAAATGACTACTTCATTAATTATTTAATTATGAGTGCAGCCTACTATAGAAATTATCACAGTAAAGCTTGAGAACACCACAGTTAATACTTTAGGTAAACTATCCTCCAGGGAAGTATGGATTGCTTACCAAAGTCTATGTACAATTCACTTGTGCATGTAACGTTACTGAGGAGTAGTAGACAGTGAAACATGAACTTGTGAAGGCCAAACCACAAACTGGCTGGCAAGGTCCCTGTAATAATCTCTTTCCCGACTTAGTGCCTAAAACATGGGTAGGGGGTTGTAATGGGGGATAGAAGTCTGGACATCTCTAAATCTTCCTGCTGTATTACAAGCAGCGCTTGTTCAATCCGTGTTTTGTTGCAAACAAGGCAGCAGGATTTTGTGTACTTACTTTAGCCTACAGCCCAAGTGTGTCGGATTGGGCAGATGTCATGGCCAATCTAATGAGGGGTTGTTCTTAATCGAAGCTATAATCAGAGTCATGGCCATTTTACGTAAAATTACAACCAAAAAGTTTGAATCGAAGTAGGAATTTAAGCAGCAATAAATCACAGAAGTATCGTCGTACGATTCAAGATTTATTTTTATTGTATATTCTTTTTCAACGTCTACAAGTTGGATTATTTTTTTGGCTCACATGTCTGAATAAAAAGGTAAAAAAGAGATGCACATGCAGTACCACAATTATGTAGAAAACACTGAAAAAATACAAAGACTGAATGAGATCATAAAATGGAAAAGAAGCTTCAAATTTATTTCTCTTTTTTTTATTAAATGACAATGATGTGAAAAACATTTGCATATGTCCTAATTTTGGGTAATAAAGGATAACTAACATGTTAAAAAAACATTTATGTCATAGAGCTGGGACAAATGTTATTTGATGCCCCCAAATTTTGTACCCTAAAATGTGATTTGCGTTATTGATAACGAATTACGAACCCCCCCCCCCTGAAATGTTGTGGCCCCTTCATGTAGTTAATCATGCCCTACATAATCATGCAGTTCCATTGACAAAATGAACATATTAAATTAAAGATATTACACACGTTACATGTATGCAATCAATATACTACTATAGGTCTATTGATGAAGAGACCAAGTATTCAGTGTAATCAATAGGGAAAACATGAAAGCGGATATGATGATAGCGAAAGCTCCAGTATTGGGTTTGGAGACGATCGGTTCTCTTTAACTCTCCTTAGTCCAGTGAAAACTGCAAATTAAACTTTCCTACAAATAACAGGAAAAATATTACACTCGATGGTGACATTGCAATAGCATTTTTGGTTGTTGCAATATCTGAGAATCTGGTCACATTGCAGATGCACATTGCATCCAGAAGATTTTTTTTTTTTTTAAATATAATCTTTGAGCAACATCTGCTGTGCAATATTTTTTTCAAAAATGTTACAAATTTTGGCATTACCGTATCATCTTGATCTTGTTATGGAAATGATGCCTGAAAAGTCGAATAGGTTTTCCAGCCAAAGTGAATTAATGACATCACAAATGACTAAATTTAAAGTGAACAACCACAAATGCTGTTGCAATGAGACTCACACAATTGAGTGTTGTGCTTCCTGCTCGTACTGACTCTCTTATAGAACAGAAGCCCCCCCCCCCCCCAAAGCCATTGGAATTTTGGCCAGTTAAAGTAAAAGTAATTGCCACGTGCAACGATCCAATTTAATACGTGAAAACACATACACACACTTTCTACCCAGACGCACCATCCTATAATAACGTATACAACTATATCACAATGACATGTAAATTTGATGTCACCTCATTAATTGTCACGTGTCACGATGAAATTAAAACTTTGAAAACACACATGTTCATTCTACACAACCGAACCATTAAAAAAATCCATAATGACATAGGCCTAATAACTACGTCATGATATGTAAAGGTGAGGTGATGTTAATTTATCACATGATTTATTGTCTCACCATTGTTTTCTCTGATGTAACGAAATTAACAATACATGTATATATTTTGAATTTTGTAGATTAAGGGAGAAATTGGCGAAGCTATGGGTAACCGTCTGTTTGTTGTTTGGATATCGTATGAAATGGCTACAGAATTTGTCTATTAATGAAGTCTTGCAGCAACAACCATGTTTTCCCTACGTTTGACAATGAAATGCAGGGCTAGTATGATAATTAGTTTGTGATCCATGTGAGGCAAGGGTGTACCTATATAATTAGCTATGACAGGTAGCCTATACAAGTCCCAATTTAGCAGATAATTTTCTTATTGCTAAAATATGAATGTCACACATGGAGATCAATCGGGAAGCCTTATTTTCCCCTGGAAGAATTAGACCGATTTCCATAGAATTTATGCATTTTGAATGTTTTATGAATATATTTTTTTTTATGAATGTTTATGAATATTTTACAAAATGGCCTCATTCACCTGGAAAAAAATATGCATTCGAGAATCCCCGTTTTGTAATTTTTAGTGAGCACATCAAAGTCTTGACCTATATATGCATCAGTTAAAGCAAGCAAGGTGCATTTATTCAAACGAGCTTGGCTTTTATTTTTAGCTGATATTGTAGTCAAGTAATCTTAAAGATATGTGTCAGGGGTTTGAACAGTGGCGCAATTTCACTGGTTGCCATAGGCGCTGTATTTTCCGCAGATAGGTAGCAGACTTAATGGGATATTCCCCGGACGAATAACACTGGACTGATGCCAAAAAAAAACAAAAAAAACTTGTACTCAATAGTGAAAGTCCCATGACTATAGCATGGCTGGTTGTTGAGATGTTGATGTAATCACTTGAAGTTTTGAGTTAATCATCTGGCAACATTTCTGATGGCATCCTGGCTCTTTGGCTAGAAAACTCAGCTATTGTTCATATCAGTCATGCGTTTTGGTTTCGATGCCTTGGAAGGCAGCATCGGAACCTATGTATGTGTGTGACACATGAGGTAAATCAAGAACAAGACGTTGGATTGCTACCTGGTACATATAAGCCTCATAGTGAGCAGATGATCCCTATTGTTTCTGGTACACGTTTCATGAATATTAATGAGTGTGAGTGGGTGAGGCTTAATATAAAATCCTTAAATTGTCAATATCTTTGTAACCTTATGTCTGATTAGCTTCATAATTTGTATGGTTGTAAGATGGAACACAATTATCTGAAAATTATCTAAACTTAGGTTAAATAAAATCTTGTCAACCACTAAATCGGAACCACTAAACCTTTTGTTTTTCTGGTTTCTATACGAAGTTGAAATGGAAGTCCAAAGTTTGTCATATTTTTGAAAAATCCATGTGTAGCAATCTTTGCTCGAAGATACTATAGATAGTATGCTATATAGGCCTAAAGTCTATATGAGAAAAACAAAAGCTTCGGGATGCATTGTGCAATAACGATTTCATAAATGTTTCCAAATTTTTTATAAAATTGTGAAATGATTTCAAAAGACAACCATTAATGCTATTGCAATGTGGATTTCATCAGTTGAGTCTCTTTTGTTTCTTATTTGTTATCAGTTTCATTCGTCACCGGAATATCCGTTTAATACAAATCCAATTATAAACAAAACACATTCAATACAGCCCTGACAGCCTGACGTGGTTTAATCTTATGTGAGAAAATTTTATGAAAAACGTTATTTTGCTCTGCTGAATAAGCTTTTAATGCAATATTTATTGCCGAGTTGTTGGTTTATTTCATTCTCGCGAATCTTATTAAGTGAGAGAATTTTTATGAAAATGTGATTTTTCTCTGGAATGTTCGAAATGCGGTTCAGTGAAATTTTAACGAATTAATTAAAGAGACAATTTTCAATTTCTTTAAAAACTTTGTGTACATATCAATATATTATTCTCATTTAATTGTGTTTATTTTATACAGTATATGATTTTTTTTTAACTTGTGCCTCATTGAAAGATATTTCCTATCTTAAAAACGTCAGATCCCAACATCTCATAATTATTTAACAGAGACAATGTCATAACATTTTCCTATTTTTATAGCCCTTCTTATTTTGTTTTTAAAGATGTTAATAAAATATGTTTTATTATTCATCTTTACATTATTCATCATTCATTACATGTAAGAAAATGTAAACATACCAATTATATGTAGGTCTATAGCGTTTGTTACCAGTAACAGTGACAGGGGTTCACCATAATTTATGTACCAAGGTATGTACCAAGTTCCCCAAGATTTATGGAAAAAGTTCATGGACTATAGCTAGTATTGCCTTATTTTTTTCACCATACATTGAATCTGCCTCATGCATTTACCCAAAATTTTCCTGTCTGGCGCCGCCACATTTGCAATGACGTCACGTGCCAGCGTACTTCTGTGGCAAAACTAATAACAAATAAATAAATCGAACAATATAAAAGACGCACAGACAGTATACGTGATATACATTTGTTCGAAAATCTCGATAAAAATGCGTATAAGACGTAATGTTAGATGTGTATTTTTTGGCATAATCTCTCTTTGCACTATGGAAACCACGTGATATGGAATGGTAAACATTTATCACATATGCCCAGCCGAAAAGCCGAGTATAAGCACTACGTTGCTATATATGCACAATGCTTAAAGAGCAATGCATTATGGGTGAATATTTAGCTTTCTGTACCTCGTTGGGATATTGTGTTCTTTTGACATGCTGATACGAACCAGTGAGCTAAATCCGGAGAGAGAATGTCAGTGGTACAGGAACACTAATGTTAAAGCATACATGGAGGGTCACGTGATAAGGGTCAACTTGCTCAAGTTTGTTCATTTCACGCGTGGCGTACTTAGTTTTCTCACGCGCGCGTATGGAAATAATAGGTGTGCAAGGGCGATCAAGATTTTTGTTACCCTAGGGAGATAGTTACGTTGATCCTGGTCGCGTCCAAACTTGAGAACGGGTGCGTTGAACGGGGGACAATGCATAGTTAAAACCTTGATCCCCTCGCGGGGTATGATCC